>JAFFST010052078.1:54334-69490 GCA_022414735.1 Noturus placidus
ACTAAGTCATGTTTTGCAGAGGGGTCAAATACTTATTTCCCTCATTTAAATGCAAATCAATTTATAACATATTTGACATGTGTTTTTCTGGATTTTTTTGTTGTTATTCTGTCTCTCACTGTTCAAATAAACCTACCATTAATATTATATACCGATCATTTCTTTGTTAGTTGGCAAAAATACAAAATCAGCAGGGGATCAAATACCCCCTCCCCCATCACCACTGTATATATATATATATATATGTATGTATATGTATGTGTATGTATATGTATGTGTATGTATGTGTGTGTATATATATATATATATATATATATATATATATATATATATATATATATATATATTACAAAATGCTTTAATCAAACTAAAGTAATTTGAAAACAAAATGTCCTGTTGGTCCTTAATATCACACTGGATTTTATCCTTCTACCTTTCTATATACTGTGTTAATACAACACAGGGTATTGAAATAACAACAAACCCATAATTATAACATGGTAATTGTGAAATGAAATGATTAGTGTTCAGTTAATTAACAGTGATATTAGTATAACACACAATGCTAGTTCTACATTATATATGTTAATTCAACAAGGTGAATTTGTGTTAGTCACTGTATACTTCTTCTTCTTCTTCTTCTTCTTCTTTATTTTTGTAATTACTTTCCTCTTTATCAACCTGGTACTTGAAATTTTGTCCATGATCCAAATGCTTCAGGTCACAAGTTCTCGGATCAATCACTGATGAAATCCTGAACTGACAACTGATGGTAACAGCAACAACAAAAGATAATAATAATAATAATAAAATATATATATATTTTTTTTAACTAACATGGCCTCAGCATTTCAAAAATCATAACGATTTGTGTAAAAGGTTACATGGGCTAGGGTTAGGGGTAATGTTTAGTCATACCATTTCTTAATTAAGATAAGATAATTTATTCATATTGGCTTTTAGAATGACCCAGATTCATGAATAAGACATTGCACAGTGATTTATAAAACTTACTTGAACTTTGTTGTGTTGTGTGTGGGTGTTTATTTGATTTATAAAACAGTGCTGTTGAATTCAGGATCTGATTGATCAGATGATGTTGACTGATCTTGACTGATATAACAGCAGCTCTGTCATTAGTACAGACTGCAAGGTAAATCACAGGTTTATATTAATGTTCTTCTTTTGATATGTTAGTGTTTTTATAGTAACAGCTCATTTACTGTACATGAACTTGTATAGCACATGATCCTTGAAATCTGATTCTAATAATAAATGGATTAAAAATGCCCAGTTATTAAACAAAGAAAATGCTGTAATTGTTGTAAGGTGAAGTTTTCTGTAAGGAGGCCTACAGTATGTTAAATGTTCTTGAAATGAGTCTCTAGAGTCAGTGTTTTGTAACAGTCTGAGGTAAAGCTTTAACATTACATTTTTGGAAACTTGAATGTCCACAGGTTAGGCTTGGTAGACCATCTTGTTGGTCTCAGGCATGAGCAAGACTTGGTAGGACATCTCCTCAGCCTCAGATGTGAGCAGGGCTTGGTAGGCCATCTTGTCGGCCTCAGATGTGAGCAGGGGGTTTAAATACACAAACTAATCAAGACTAAATGCAGAACAGGTGAGACTTATTAGGGACACAACCAACAACAATACATAGCTGGAGACATGACATAAATCATAACAAAACACACGTGTACAAAGTAAAGAATAGTTTGACAACACGGAATCGCTCGCTGTCGCACCACAGGCTGCTGAGGGGAAATCTTTGACAATTGAATACCACAACGAAAAAACGATCAGAGTCACAAAACTGTATTTTTGGAGTTGTGCATCCACGGCTGTTGATTGAGCATTGAAGAATGATCTCATAAATGTATTTGGATGATAGAAATATCAGGGTCACAGAATTTTCCATTTAAAATAAAGCCATACTATGGAAAAATTACCAAAGTCCAGTCACATGACCGAATTCAGCCAATAGGCTTTGAGTAATGGTGGATGCCCAGCTGAGTGAATTTCATTGTTAACTTACTTTCAAATTTCTTCAACATATCTCATTAGTAATTTCTCGAATATTAATATAATAATAATAACAATAATAATAGTTATTATACCAATAATTAGTAATTAACAATTAATCAATATTAATAATTAATAATTAATAATATTCAAGTTGAGATTTCTGTATAATGTATATTCTGCGAGTTTTCATTATTTGAGAGATGTTGATGATGCTCAGTTGAATAAATTAGTATAAGTTCATCACTGTATTACTGTGAATACCCACGGAAGAAAGATCAGAGTCCGTGCAAGCATTTTTTCATGCTTCAATTACCACAATGTAAACAATACTGTCTGATAACTTTTGGTGTCTTCATAAAGACTATGAATTGATATAGTGAACATATCATCAAGATTGTCTCTGTTCTCAACTATTGTGACATAAGAAGGTTGTTTTAAATTCAAATTCTGGAATTCAAGCACAATGTGACTGGTCATTTTATCATTGGTGCCTTCAATTGGATGCCAGTGATCAGAACCTGGATAGGGAGTGCAGGTAGAACCTGTCTTATTTATGTCCCTCACATATCTAGTGTCTAGTGTTCCCCTTGTTATTGAGGTGTATGGTTTCATCATGCCAAGATCTAAAGAGTTCTTTAAGACCTTTAGAAAAAAGGTTGGTCTGGCATAGGATTTAAATAGATCGACAAATTATTTGAAATATATCGTTCCACTGTAAGGAAAATAATCTACACATGGCTCAGATTTCAGACGACTGCCAGTTTGTCCAAGACCAAATTCAGCCCAAGAGCAGACCGTCTGATGCAAAAATAAGTCTCTAAGAACCCAAAGATTTAATCACAGGATCTGCTAGTAAGTCTTGCAATTGTTGGTGTAAAAGTGCTTGCTTCTACAATCAGAAAGAGATTGCACAAATTTGACTGGCATGGAAGACGTGCCAGGAAAAATCCTTTGCAAGAATGCATTTTGCAAATGAGCATATAGGCAAAGACCAGGCCTTTTGAAATAATGTGCGCTAGACAGATAGACAAAGAGAGTTGTTTGGACACCGTTACAACAGACATGTTTGCCGCTGAACAAAGACAGCTTTTCAGGAGAAGCACCTCATACCAAGCACGGTGGTGGAAATGTTATGGTTTGGGGTTACTTCGCTGCCTCAGGGACTGGACAGCTTGCATTCAACTATGAATCAAATATGTATCATATCAAAGAGTGCTTGAAGATAATGTGAGGCCATTTGTCTGGAAGTTGAAGTTGAACCAAGGGTGGACCTTTAGACAGGGTAATGATCCTAAGCACACTAGCAAAACCATCAGGGAATCGCTCAAAAAGAAGAATTGGAGGGTTGTGGAATGGCCTTGTCAAAGCCTGGATTTAAATTTCATTGACATGTTGTGAGGGATTTGAAACGGGAAGTACATGCAAAAAAAACCCTTAGACATCTTACAACTGAAAGAATATTGTATGGAAGAGTGCTAAAACATTCAAGCAAGTCTGATGTACAAGAAGTCATTTCTGCTAAAGGGGGCAATACTAGCTTCTGAGGACGGGGGTGTACTTACTTTTTCCACAGAAGAATATCACATCTACTGATATTTCTGTTGAATAAATGATTGAAAACGCTATTTTTCAATAGCTTTTGTTGCTTGATATGTTTTGTTCAAGAATATCAAGTTTATTAATAGGCACTATTTCAAAGATGATCAAATGTTTGTTTGTCCAAATATGGCAAAAAAAAGCCTACCATGGTAAATGGCACACTTATATATAGCGCTTTTATGCAAAGCGCTTTACACTGTGTCTCATTCACCCATTCACTCACCAATGGTAGCAGAGCTGCCATGCAAGGCGTTAACTTGCCATCGGGAGCAACTTGGGGTTCAGTGTCTTGCCACTTCGGCTTGTGCAGTCATGTGGTCCGGGAATCAAACCACCAACCCTACGATTAGTGGATTAGTTGACAACCCGCTTAACCACTTGAGCCACAGCCGCCCATGGGGTGTACTTGTTTTTCACATGTCTGTAAGCTATTTAGCTTTTATAAAGCATAGGATATTACAAACACATTAGAAGTTATTTAATGATTTATGAATCTTTAAATTAGTTACAGAGCTGCTGAAATAACATAGTGATTATTTATTTAATATCCATCCATCAATCCTCCACCGCTTACTACTTTATCAGGGTCACGGGGAACCTGGAGCCTATGCCAGGAATCATCGGGCACAAGGCAGGGTACACCCTGGACATGGTGCCAGTCCATCACAGGGCACAATCACATACACACTCACACACCCATTCATACACTACAGACACTTTAGACATGCCCATCAGTCTACCATGCATGTTCTTGGACTGGGGGAGGAAACTCCCGATGCACGGGGAACATGCAAACTTCCCGGCGGGACTCGAACCCTGGACGTGTGAGGCAGACATGCTAACCACTAACCACTGTGCGCCCTATTAATTTAATAATTAATCATTAATTATTTAATGCCAAATTTAATAAAATTTCTTTATAGATATTTTCATGGCCATGAAATATGTAACTATTGTGACAACTACTGTGTTTACATTTTAGTAACCACAGAGAATTGTTTCTTGTGATGGGTTGGCACACCTTCCAGGGTGTCCCCCGCCTTGTGCTATGAGTTCCCTGTGATAGGCTCCATGCTCCCCCATGACCCTGTGTGTGGATGGATGGATGGACGGATGGAAAAAGCACAGAGATGACTGATAATATTGCACTTTACTTCAATCTTGGAAGAAAACATACCGGAGTCCCTAGCATTGTGACATGTATATACCATTAGCCATTCTTAAGTTCCTTAAGAAAATTTGCAAAGCTCCGACCATATGCGTGCCCAACTGACCATCTAATCATTGCATTAAGAAGTTCTTGATCAACTAAAACAGGTGTGTTAGATTTTGGTGGGAGATGAAACCTGCATGAAGATGTGCTTTAGTTTCTAGTGGCCACAACATAATTTGTTAAATATTAACTCATGGCCTCAGTATGTTGATTCTTTTCCACTCCTTATTAAAATCTAACCATCACCTCACCAGTAATAATACGTTCTTGTATATATGATTTTACTCCTGGAAGTAATAATTTTGAAGATCCCACAAAGGCTTTGTGAAACTGGAATTGGCACATCATGGTAAACAAATGGATGACTGTAATAGGCTACATAATTCTTCATTCTCATGAATGCAAATCACTTTTATGCAAACCATGATCAAATGTCTTGTTTATGACTAGTTAAACAATGACAAGATAACAATGTTCTGTCCTTTCCTTTTACAGGTATGTCTCAGGCCTGTATCTTCATTTGCTTATGCATTTACTTTTTTGTACAGGTACATCTCAAAAAAAATTTAGATGGTGAAAAAGTTCTTTTTTTCCCGTAATTTACTTAAAAATGTGGAACTTTCATATATCCTAGATTCAATACACATAAAGTGAAATATTTCAGGCCTTTTTTTTAATCTTGATGACTGCGGTTTACAGCTCATGGAAATCAAAAATCTAGTATATCGCAGAGGAAGTTAGTTAGTTAGTTAATTAGCTGATATTGACTTACCCTTGCTATAAGGACAAAGTCTTCTTCCTCCTAATGAAACATACCGAGATCTTTTACACACCTGGACATCAAAGAGACACCAGACCTTTTTGAACTTAAAGTATATAAGAACGGCAGCCTATTTTATCGGCTTAGTCATTTTAACATTTATTCTGAAGTATGGTGAGTAGTTTTAGCTATCTTCCACGACCAGCTGTGTTCACACTGTGCAGTGAAGCCAGATTTTCAGTCTGATAGCAACATAAAAATCACGTGACTGAAATGCTAGGCTACAGGTGTACATTCGTAATTCCATGTATGAGATCTAAGTTAAATGAAGTGAACAAAATCCATGTTGGGGTGAATTGCTTAGTTATTAGTTAATATATTGCCTTCCCATTGATATAGATACCTTTAAATGTAGAGAAACAATTTGTAATTAATTATCTAGACAATACCACTATCACTTGTCTCTTGGGTTGACTCATGACTTTGAAACTGAAATGACACAGTAAGTAAATTGCACTTCTTCGGTTTTAATGCTGACTTCCCTTTTCACACCAAAGACACTCACAGAAGGACAGGCATGACGCAGAGGAGGCTGTAGAGGGGGCTGGGTATGAAACAGGAATGAGTAGGCCTATGTGCAAATATGTATAGTCCCACATACATACAAAAAATAGGTTAATTATTTCACTGTCATTTTTAAACTGGGAATTCAACAGGCTTTTCATAAGTTCATTATTTGAGTGCAGAGGCGTAGCTAGGTGGGGATTTTAGGTTTGAACCTTCCCTGAAATATTTATGACAAATTATTTGTGGGTGGTTAACATGACACATACAGAGCAGCTGACTGCATACATGTAATTTTCAAAATAAAACAAGGCCAGCAAGGTCATTGTTATGATTTCTCGATATGAATCTGCTCCAGATGTCAAGCAAATGCATCATTTTGTTTTAGTCACATTTTATTGGCTACCAGCTGATATGCTGTTATGGTGGAGAAACTGTATTTACCCATCAGGAAAATTTAGCTTTCCTATTTCTGTTTGAAAGCTGATGATGAACTACTTAAGTTCTGAGCTTCAAGTGATATCAAAGTGAGAGTAGGTGATGAAGAATTGGAGGTTTACTGCAGGAGGAGGAAAAAAAAGAAAGGTAGATCTGATTTTATAAATTGAAATGTCATCTTCCTCTGTTACTAGCATAATCATTTTCAGTGGACTTGTAAATAAAAAAATGGTATTTTGAATAACTTCTACTGCTGCCTGGAAGCTCCCTAAATGAGTACATCACACTAATCAAGTTAATTACACAGATAATCTAATTATTTCATTTAGCATATTTCCTCATCCAACATCCTGAGTATCGTCAAGAAAATGTACCATGTTTGTATTTACAAACAATAATAATAATTTATCAATTTGTATAGCGCTTTTTTTACAATGGTACATTGTCTCAAAGCAGCTAAAAAAGAAATATCATTTTTTTACATTTACAAGCGACTTACTAATGAGACCACATTCACACACCAATGGTAGCAGAGCTGCCATGCAAGGTGCTAGCTTGCCATTGAGGGCAACTTAGGGTTCAGTGTCTTGCCCCAGGACACTTCGGCATGGGATCACCCGCGCCGGGATTCGAACCGCCAACCCCACGGTTGGTGGATTAGTGGACAACCCGCTCTACCGACTGAGCCACAGCCGCCCAATACAACCCAAACACTCTTACAATGTAGAAAAGAGCTCTAAAATGAATAATTAAGCACACACACCAGCTTTAACAATGGGGGGAAAAACAAACAAACAAACAAACAAACAAATCACGGTGATAAAACCAAGCACATCTCCCACGATGGGATAACATTAGATTGCTCCATGTGGACTCTGGGGGTTTCAGGTACATCATGTCATATTAATTATTTATGAATTATAGCACATATAGAACATCATGACCTGAAGAGTGGAGAGAGCGAAACTCAATTTCTCCACTCAAAACTGACAGGAAAACATGTACACACATTCACATTGGGTTTTGTTGCTGGTGTGTTGATGTGATGCATGTTGATGGATTGGGTTTCCTTTTGCCCTTGTAGTATCCCCACAACAGCAAGTTCTGTAGTATCCCCTGCCTCCTCATTTCAGTGCTCTAATGTACACATTTGAACTCAAGAAGGGCTGGTTAAGGGCTAAATTAGTTGAATGATTGGATCAGATGTTTGGAGCATGCAAAAATGCATATTCGATAAAATCAGTATGTTTCCCATAACCAGGATTGGGAATAGTGTCAAAGAATCATTTCAGTTGTTGAGAAAAAATCTTGAAAATCAACACTTAACCAATTTAGGTGCTTTTCACACTAAGAGTCTTTTTAGTAGTGACATATATTAAAGTGCATTTCACACTGTAACCATAACAACACTCTTACCAGTTATAATCTTGCTATCTAGATTAGCTGTATTATTATCAGTAATAAAGATGAAATAAAGGTTAGTTTAACTCTGACAAAGAAGAGCTTGTTTCCTTTGCTATAGCTTTGGAGGCTGAAATTCAAGAGAATTTGAGCTGCTTGTACGACTCCACTGTTAGTGGCTGATTGTCAGCAATGACATCACTTGACTTAAGGAAGTTATTCTATAACTAAAAAAAAGCCAGCAGCAGTGTGTTTTTTAATAAGCAGCCACATTGCACTCACTTCCTTTACAATTACGTATGAAACAAATATAATGAATCACGTTGGAGGTGGCAAGTGTGACAGTACCATAGAGTGACCAATGAATTGGCCACAGTCTAACTTTCCCATATACTGTAGACAAAACCTTTAAACGTTCACACTTGTAATGACTGAATGTTATAGAATTCCAAATTATTACTTGCAAATAATATGAAAGTGTATGCTTGTCATGATTTCCTTATTGAGCATCATGTATCCATTGTAACGTTAGAAGGGTATTTACAGTAAGTTATATAATTTTACACCCTTTAAACTCTTATTAGTCAGTTATTCAGTTAAAAAGCTAATATTCACTCACTACAGTAAAATGTATAGGAAACGTATGCTATGATTGTAGGGAATGTAACTCGTGGTTTCCTACTCCTAGAAAGATAGAAAAAATGCATCAAACTAACAGTAATGCTAAAAAATATAGGTTTTTAACAACTTTAAAGATATAGGTTGATGTGGTATGAGACAATGGTACTGCAGCTTATTCGAATCATTATTTGATAGTTGAAAGTGCAATATTGCAGTTCAATAAATACTACATAGTGATACTAGGATACTGACATCCGATGGTTTTTAAATACCATCATTCCAGCTGCCGTACTTTATATTGCATATATTGCAGGATCAGTGGTGAATACAGAATATATAATATGTACTAATATTATGTATACTTTTATATACTAATGTACTACTAATAAAATAGCTGATACTTAACAATGGAATGAGCTATATATATATAGTGCAATAGTTGACAAGAGCAGTTAGCGGAAGCAGTAACAGACAAATGTGTGACTATGGTTCAGAGTCATTGACAAGAATCTCAAACTATTTTAACATCTGGAACTCACACTTTGACTACTACTCACAGTCACTGTACTATTTCAGATCCTAAGTGGAGAATTACAGCATAATCAATAATGCGTAATAAAACTCTCTCTCAATGCCTCAATTTAGGTCACCTGAGAGAGAGAGAGAGAGAGGCACACAGGTGCAGATTCTGATTTTTTTGCATATCTCTCAATGCCTCAATGTAGGTCACCTGAGAGAGAGAGAGAGTGAGAGAGAGTGAGAGAGAGCAAGAGAGAGAGTTAGAGAGAGTGAGAGAGTGTGTGTGAGAGAGAGTGAGAGAGCGAGTGAGAGAGAGCGTGAGAGTGTGTGTAAGAGAGAGAATGTGTGAGAGAAAGTGAGTGAGCGAGAGAGAGAGAGAGAGAGAGAGAGAGAGAGAGGGGCACACAGGTGCAGATTCTGATATTTTTGGGCTGAGATGATAAATGTGGACCTGCTTTAAAAAAGCACCAACGAAGAAGCAAGATGGCCATAGGCTACTCGTAAATCAGAATTTCAAACATACAATCAAGTGGATGATCAGAGGAACTACCTGCAGCTGTTCCTGCACTTGTGCTCTCTGTCATATAAAATAGCACAAGTGCCTGCTCTTCACAGTCTTGACTATTTCCTTGATTTGTACTCAATAAGTGGATGGTCAGAAAGGAACACAGCAGTGCACTGGTGTAGTCATTGCCCCATTACAAATAGGAAATCACCAACACCTTCCCACGCACACACTCTGACAAGGGGCTTCTCTTCTTTGATATCACAATATTGCTGCTATTCTAACCCCTTTCTCCCCCTCATATGATCACATTGTGTGTGTGTGTGTGTGTTTGTGTGTGTGTGTGTGTGTCTGTGTGTGTGTGTAAAAGAAAGAGACAGAAGCAAAGATAGCAAAGATAATAATAGGAATTATGTTGCTGTACAGAGGCTCCGGTATCACTATTATAGCAAATAAAACACCTAATTATTCACTCAATCGATAGAGTTAAACCTTCCCTTCATGACATATGGCCACATATAACAACTTTGCATATAATAAACACACTAAATATAATACAGATGGTCCACATTTGGTACTATAGCATAAAGGATTCTGCTTATTTGTTTATTGTTGAGAAGAGTGACTGGCAAACTGGAAGTAACAAATTAGTTACTGTTGTCGTTTATGTTATAACATAGTTCTGTACAAAAATGGGAAGTGTTAGCTCAGTGGTTAAGATGCTTGGCTTCTGATCAGAAGGTCATGAGTTCAAATCTGAGCACTGCCAAGCTACCACTGCTGGGCCCTTGTGTAATTCAATTCTATTCAGTTTTATTTGTATAGCGCTTTTAACAATGGACATTAACTCAAAGCAGCTTTACAGAAACATATAAACACAGGATAGAGATTTTAAGTGTGTGAATTTTATCCCAATTGAGCAAGCCGGTGGCGACGGTGGCAAAAATCACTAAGATGTTAAGAGGAAACCTTGAGAGGAACCAGACTCAGAACCTGTTTTCATCTGGGTATTGACAGGAAAGTTCATTATGGTTTTAACATGAAGTCTGTTTGTTAAAATAGTCCACTGTTCAAAGTAGACCTTTTGAGCAAGGCCCTTAACCTTCAATTGCTCAGTTGTATAATTTAATTTAATTTATATAGCGCTTTTTACAATGGTACATTGTCTCAAAGCAGCTTTACAGAAATATCATTTTTTTTTACATTTACAAGCGACTTACTAATGAGACCACATTCACACACCAATGGTAGCAGAGCTGCATGCAAGGTGCTAGCTTGCCATTGGGGGCAACTTAGGGTTCAGTGTCTTGCCCAAGGACACTTCGGCAGGGGATCACCCGGGCCGGGATTCGAACCGCCAACCCCACGGTTGGTGGATTAGTGGACAACCCGCTCTACCGACTGAGCCACAGCCGCCCACTATAAATATAGTGTATAAATATAGTAAAAATAAGTATAAATGAGATAAATTTAAGTCACTCTGGATGAGGGTGTCTGCCAAATACCATAAATGTAAATGTAAACTGTTCACATGTCATGTAGTTCTGTTTCTGATGGAGAAGTATCATTCACTTGAGGGGAGTTTCTGAAACAGATAGTTCCCCAGGTGTGTGGGGTCCATGATGAGGTTTTTTTCTTTCTTTCAGCTCATTTCTCAACTTTGATGTCATGAAGCTTTGAGGATTGCTGCTAACCAGTGAACTGTGCAGACAGAGATGTGGTTTCTGTTTGCACTACACTACATAGCCAGAAGGCCCACTTCTCTCCACTAGGCAGACTCATCATTGCTGCTAATGAGGCCTTCAATGGGTTTATGTATAATATTTAAATTAATACACATATAGAAGTGGAAAAGCAACCATCACTAAGCAGATGCTATCTGTTTGGTTGATGTCTTATCAGTGACAATTAGTCAATTTGTAAGTGTCAGCACTAAATCTGCTTATTTATGTTTTTAGACATGGGAACGTCTAAAGGGGAGAACAATGTGGTCTTTCAGTAAGATGATACGATGTCTTAGTAACCTTTAGAGAAAGGTTACAGAGAGAAGCTGGTGAGGGAACTATGTTATAATGTAAATGAATCAGTAACTAATTTGTTTTGTGGTCATTCCCCAACATTAAATGTAACATTAAATAGATAAAAACTATAAAAAGTCATTCCTCAACATATTTTAAAAAAGGGAATTTGACTAATTGCTGTGGGACATAAGGAATAAAATACTTGCTGTTGTAATGGAATAAATTCTCACCGTGCTGTAATTGGGAAAAAAAAAAAAAAACCTTTGGTGTGTTTGGTAACAGTAAGTTTGCGATGTGTCAGGCCACATAACACTTCACACTGTTGATTATTTTTCTTCAACAGCACACCACACCATGTTTTATTTCTTCCTTAATTCATAGCAATATCATATGAAATAGAAGGGGTTGTTATTTACTTAAAACATTTTGTGGGGGAATTGCCCGTTTCTCCAGAGCCACAATAAAATCATGGAATGTCATATGAAGTCTGTGTCTGAAGGCCTCCACTAGGCTGTGATGAGAAAAACGATTCAAGGTCAAAAATCCCATCAGTGGGTCATATACTCGTGTAGTTTTTATCTCATTCTCTTGGTTCTTCCCCAAAGAACCATGTGTAGCATGAGATGAATACTCATGTGTGCATGTTCATGTGTGGAGGTGAAACCTAAAATCACTGCAGCACACTGACAGCATCGTTCCATATGTCAATTCCTATCAGTCAGGATCATATTAATAGTCAATGTCCTCCACGGCTGAGTAAAAGCCAGTGGTCACAAAAGATTTCATGAAGAGCACACCTCTACAATCGGCACTTCTAGTGCGTATCATTCTTCAGTGCAGGAAGCTCACAGCACTGCACACAAATCAAAGGTACATTGTTTTTCCTCTCAATTCAAACACCATTATTGTCCTCTATTTTTATCTTTATTCAATTTTCTATTTTTTTATTATATTATTTATAAAAAAAATTTATGCATACTTGTACAGTCGCTATGTCAACTTCTTAGCATTACACTACATGTTCTACCTTGTATAAATGTGTATGTGACAAATATACATACAAATTTGTCCTTTAGATCTTTAAGAGGGGAAACCCCTGAATAGGCCAGTGTCCTCAGAACATGTATAAGGCAGAGACTGTTTGACTCATGTGGGGTAGGAGTACCAGTAAAGGCACTTCTCAATGAGCACAGGATTTCTAGAACTGGCTCTGGGATTGGGGTTGGCTCGAAGATGGACTAGCACACATGGACGATGCATATCATACAGCTCCTTGATAGTTAGGACTCACTTTTGGGAGTAGACAGGTATGGTAGTACAACAGCTACCATTTCCACCTCACAACTCCAGGGTCTCCTGTTTGTGTGGAGTTTTGTCTGTTCTCTGTGTCCATATGTGTTTCCTACGGGTCCTCCAGTTTCCTCTCAGCTTTCAAAATACGCTGATAGATGGATTGGTTACTCTAAATTGCCCTTAGATGTAAATGCACCTTTGTAGTGTATTTCTGCCTCACACCCAGTGTTCCCAGGATCCACATTCGGTTACTGAAGATGAATAAATGACTATTTCTCTTACGTAGCTTTAATTTTCTGAATTAATTATTTCATATAGCTATTTCTTTATTTAAGCACTGCTATAGCACTGCACTTTTATAATGAAAAATAGCCAAACCTGAGTATTCCACTTTGTACTGCTTCATATTGAAGAGCAATAAGACCAATCACACATATAAGTTAATTCATATGAAATCTAATAAAATTGTTGTAGCTTGTTAGGTTGACATACGTATCTACTTTTCCTTGCTTTTTTTTTGCATCTTATCTGTCTCATTATGCTCACTTTTATAAAGTATACTTGAACTTCAAGCTTGTCCTGAAGTTGTTTTGTTACATACAGTTCCTCTTTCAGTAGAGAGCACTGTTTGCTTACTGTAAATTCTGTATTTTAAGCTGTTTATAAAATTTACACCACAAAATAAAATACATGAATAAAGATTTTATTAACTTTTATATCAGGTGACAGAAGTAAACAACATGCATTACGTTTAATGTAGAATTGTGCATCTATTGAATCCAATCAGTTTCAGGAACATAGTGGCTTGTAATAATAAAATTCATTTTGCATGGTGACCACTGTCAGGTGAGTTAAGCTTAGAAATAAAAAGTCTAGTCTCACCATTCTATGTCTGTAAACATTTGATATGATGTATTGTTGCAATACACTCCAGACAAAAATTGCAATATTACAATTTTTTTTTACATTCAATAAAGACCTGTACATCTTTAGATAAATAACATAAAATGATTAAGTTACAAATAAATACGTAACATTAAATAAATAGCATGTTCATAATAAATAGTCATTGTATATAAGTTAGGAAAATAAGTTAATTTCATATTTTATTAACATCGCAATTACGAATAAGGCACTGTAGGATTTCGTGGTAGCTTGGGCTCCTTGAACACCGTTTAGAATTGTGTTTCACCTTTAAGAAAAGAAAAATCAAGAAAAAAAACATCAACAATCGAATATTTAATCTAAAATGATTTTAGGACAGTGTATGTGAAGTTAGTTTAGGAGTTTATCACAAAATAGCACATTAACTTCCATTTAAATATTGATATTGTTTTTATTTTTATGGTAAAACATGTATCAAATTATCAACCTACCGTCAAAATCTGCCCTCGTGGGAAATAACTCAGGAAATTCTGTAGATCTTCTCTGACTGTTGCCAGAGTAGTATTCATTTTGCGAGAGAGTTTTTCTACATTGACATTCTGCAGGGCCACGTTGAGCTTTTCAAAGAACTCTCTGGACATATTACACTAGAGTAGAATAATAAGAATTAAAATTTTTTGTTGACTTTTATTGCATTTTGGCAAAGGACTGATTTAAAGTCCTCGTACCCTTTAAATGAATAAGATGAACAATATAAATCACTTACTGTCCAATTTTTCTTTATTGCACTGTTATTCAAAATTGGATGCTAAAATGAAAAGAAAAATCATATATTAACATCTCCATTTGTAGTAAATACCCATTATGCAAAAGTTATAACATGGCCAAATGAGAGACACTGTGACACTTTAAATCACCATATATAAATACATAACAACATCATGTGAAATGGAAGTGTTAATCATTTACTTACAAAACTGATGTTTCGTCCTGATTCAAGATTTTTCAGATCGCGAATAATCACTTCCAAGATTTCGTTATGGGCCCTGCTGGTTCCTGATAGGGCGAGACACAAAGTGAGGAGTAAAATGAGTGTCTTCTTCATGGTTCCCCCTCTCAGAGATGCTTTCTAGTGATAATGTTTTCTCTGTGTGCTTGTCTTTATATACACCACACAGGAAGTTTGAGGCCGAGAGCTAAGAAAAAAAAAAAAACCCATTGCTCAGGAAAACACTTAGGTTGTACCAGTGGCCCACATGGAACATTTTTATGGTGCGTAACATTTTAAGGTGTCATACAGTATATATATATA
>JAFFST010052078.1:91233-103360 GCA_022414735.1 Noturus placidus
AATGTTGATTCTGTATTGATATACCTTGTTGTACTCTGAAAAGTGTATGAGAATCAATAAAAATTGTTATAAGAAAAAAAAGAACATGAGTCAATAGACCAACATTTCAGTTTTCATTTCCTGATCTGTATGTGTTAAACAACTTAAAACATGAAACCTTTGGTGGCAGACCACCCAGTTTAATTAAAATTAAGTAAATTACACTTAATGTTTGGTTGTATATCCTTTGCTTGCAATAACTGCATCAAGCCGGTGAGCCACTGATATCACTATACTGCATATTTATTTTGTGATGCCTTTCCAGGCTTTTACTGCCACTTATTCATTTTTTTTTTTTTTTGGGAGGGGAGGTGTTGGTTCTCCCTTCAGTCTCCTTTTAAGGAGGTGAAATGCTGCTCAGCTGGGTTAAAGTCTGGTGATTGAGTTGAATAGTATGAAGTCTTCCACTTTTCCCCAAAAAAGTCCTTTGTTTTGTTGGTAGTGTGTAGTCATTGGCTTGCTGCATGATGAAGTTCCTCTCAGTTAGGTTGAATGCATTTCTCTGTAAATTGGAACACAGATTTTTCTGTAGACTTCTGAATAGTGAGCCTGTTCCAGTAGCAGCCGTGCAGGCCCAAGCCATGACACTACCTCCACCATGCTTTGGATGTTGAGGACCTTGAGCAGATCTCTACATTTTGGCCTTTCCAAAACTTTGAAGAAGAAGAATAAGAAGCATTTATTTGTCACATTAGAGCAAAGTGAAGCAGCTCCCCTGGAGTAGAGATGGTTCCTTGACCCCTACAAGGCAGCTGTTGGTGCTGGGGCTTGTACCTACAAACTTCTGACCCAGAGCCTAAACCATTGAGCCACCTTAATGTTAATCTTGGTTCCAGAACATTTGTGGCTCATCTCTGTATTTGTTTGTGAATTCTGAATAGTGAATCTGGCTTTCTAATTCTTACTGCTGTTGAGTGGTTTGCATCTTGTTGTATGGTCAATAATTTTCTGCACTTGAAGTCTTCCTCAAATGGAGGATTGGGAAACCTTCACCCGTGCCCTATGACGGTTGTTGGTGATGTCACTAACTGTTGTATTTGGGTTTTTCAGCAAACTCTCACAATCTTTCTGTCATCAACTGCTGCTATTTTCTTTCATCAACCTGTTCCATGTCTTTTTATCAGTATACCAGTGGTTTCTTTCTTTTTCAGGACATTCCAAATTGTTGTATTGACTATGCCCAATGTTTATGCAATGGCTCTGATAGATTTTCCCAGCATTTATGATTACACAGGGACATGAGATGACACAGGGACATGAGATGTAAGACAAGGTGCGTGCAAAGTGCAATGCAAATAATTTTGAGGCAATTCAGTAAGAGTTGCTATGGACTGGGGTATTTGACAAACTGGATAGCATCTAGAAAGAATCTGTGATGGTTGTGTATAGGTCAGGAGGTGATGGACCTGTAGTGCCTCCACAATGGCACTTTAACAAAGAGGTGGTTGCTGTCAGCAGCAATTTTCACTGCACTCCTCTTTGCAATGATGGTTGTCATTGCAACTCACTCATGGCAGGTCTGCCCCATATGCAATCTGACCTCTACAACTAATCCAGAATGCAGCTGCATTACTTGTTTTAAACCTCTCCAAGTTCTCTCTCAACACCCCATTTCAACACTTCATCCAATGGCTTCTTGTAACTGATGCTTGGATAGGTGCATCTGCCAAATTCCGTAATTGTCAAATGTGTTCCCGGGGTAGACTCTGGATCCACTGTAACCCTGACCTGGATTAAAATTAGTAGAATGATAGATTAGATTTAAAAGTATGATCTACAAAGATGGCACAATGGTGCAACCTGCATTTAGATAGAAAAGTGGTTGTAAACTAGTGATATTCATGGATAACCAAAAAAAGTTAAATCAACTGTTTATCCACTAGCCCAGGTCATGTTTTTACAGAACTGGGCCAACTTTGCCTGCTCCATCCCCAATGATTCATTGACACATTTTTATGGTGTTCTTGATAAAATTAAACATGTGCTTATGCTGGTAGCACATGTGCTATAAAATGAATGTATGGTCACACGGCATCTCTCCATGGCCCAAGCCTTTGTGCTTAGAATTCAGAGTGAGTTCAATTAAAAATAGTTCACAATTTTTTAGTAGGATAATTTGGTTTGCATATGCTTTGGGCTTGTCAAAAGAATGCTTTTATGTTAGCAAAAAGGTGAATATTTTTTTTATTGTTTGACTGGGAAATTTTAATTATTATTTGTAATGTGAATTGCGGAGTATCTTTTTTTATAAAGGGTGCTAGTTATTCTGGAGTGCACTGTATGTGTTGCAGTAACTGCCATGATTGTCAGAAGGAAAATCAGAAGGTTCATCAGGTTTGAGTTCACTGTTTTCAGATCTGTATGATTATCTTCTACCTCAGTCTTTTTGTTAGGGTAAAATGATGTGACTGAGATCTCGATGATTATCCTTTATGAAACTATCACCCCACCTGTCATGACATTCCAATGGACATAGTATGTCTTATGATAAGCATCAAAACGTAATGCGAAAACATTTTTTCACAAATTGGAAGAAAATAATGTATGTTTATGGATTATAAACCTAAAACACATTCTGAGAAGTGAGAAAATGATGTTTTCTTATCCCTTATCTAGAACAGTATATAAGATAATGCTGCTAAAAGTTTGCTCCAACGTCTTTGTGCTGTAACAGGAACAGTCAGAAAAGACTATGTATCAGATGTGGTACACAGAGCCACAGTTTTGTGATTAGGATTAGTCAGAATTGTCAGTTTTCTGAAGGCTGCCTTATCAATTTTATAGCATTGCATCTCTTCTGCAAGCATTGCCAGTTGAAGATGCAGTTACTGAGATACTTATATTTGCTCCTCACTTAACAATGCCAAACCAAACAAAGACTTCCTGGAAAAAGTGTGGTTAGTAGTCAATTACTTTGCCCCATGTGCATATGACGATAAATTATAATCAGCTCTAAATTACTAAGCACGGCTCAGCTTTTTTACATTTAGTGACAACCACAAAACACCATAAAAGGGCAAAAACTTGCAGTGAGCTGAAAAGAACAAAATGATGACTAAACAATAAAAGAGTGCCTCCCAAGCATGGTGCATGAAAAATGTCCCAGTAATGCAACTCTACCACTGCAACCCATCAGCTACTACAAATACACAATAACATGTCCTTCTTTTATAGGGTACCATTTATTTTGTCCTAATTGTATGGCTCGTTTTATTTGTTTCAATGAATACTATTTTCATGTAATTCATGCATGCAACTGAAACTAATCAATTCTATTAAACATAACAGAGTAATCCATATACATTTGCAGTAAATTCCTTGTTATATGATTTGAAACCAATCAGTCAAAGTTCATATTATCAAGTCTCCTTATTCATAAATTTGGGTAGTGGAGCTCTTGTAGCATAAAAAATGTTTTCTAAATTAACTGGATTCTCATAAATACCATATGTCTTGTGTAAATGCCCTTTAGCATTTAGTTTGATAAATGAGACCCATTATTCTTAGTTATTTTTTTTTTTTTTACTATTAGTATCTCACAAGATGGTGGCATTAGTGGGGCAGCATGCAACAAACAAGCAAAACAACTAATTAAAGAAAATGAGTACTTGAAATCCTCGTCCCTCTGATGTAGCATACTGTACTTGACTCTCGACAGAAAGGCAACATTTCATGAGCCGTGGATTTCTTTCCTTGCATTGCATATCAAAGACATTATTTAAATCTGGCTAGAATCTTTATCTTTATATTGACTTGTGTTTTAATGCATGTTGTGCTAATAGTAGGGTCTCATCAGACCATTGCTTAGTTTAGCCAGTGGTTCCTGGTTCTGATAAGATAATCCATCAATTGTGAAAGCTGATGCTCATACTCAAGTTTCTGTTAACACAATTAGCACTATTTAATAATTGTATACAGTTGTAGAAAATGAATTATTTATAATCACACTATCCGGTGTCACCTAGAGGAGGATGTGTTGCCTTTTGATTCTGATTCCTTTCAAGATTTCTTTCTCTTGTTATCTCAGGGAGCTTTCTCTCGTCACTGTTGCCTCTGGCTTGCTTATGAGGCATAAATTGTATATCCGGATTTCTATTCAGCATCTTTGTGACAATCTTTGGTAAGCATCTTTGTGAAAATATAAAAAAAAAAAAAATTTAATTAATCTAAAAATTGTTCTGATTGCTTTGGTGTCTAGTGCGTCATGCAGCTGGATTTACCAAAATGTATTTTCTCACTAATTACAGCATTAATCATAGATTGTACTTATAACAACTACAAATAAAGAATAATATCCTGAACACATTATCTAGTGATTTCTCCACCAGTAAAGTATTATTACATTTATTCTACCTATGGATTCATACATTAGGCTTTATGTAAAGGCATAAAACAATTCAAGTAAAGAAACAGATCCATCCATCCATCCATTTCTATAACACTTATCCTTCAGGGTCATGGAGAACCTGGAGCTTATCCCAGGGAGCATTGGGCACAAGGCAGGGTACACACTGGATGGGGTGCCAATCCATCGCAGGGCACACAGAAACAGATTTCAGTGAAAAATTTCTTTTTAAAATGTTAGATATTCATCTACCGGAAAACTATACTTGGTGCTGTGTGGTTAACTTATATTTCTCTCTGATGGGTAATCACTAACATCTTAATCAAGATATCAGTAGGTACGAGCTGTATGCACAATCACATCCTCTCACCACACTATAAAAAGACAGAGAGGAAGAAGTCACACAGCACTGGACCCACTGAATTCTGACAGTTCTAACAGACTGGAACAAGATACACCATGAAGATCTTCTTGCTTTTCCTCACCACCATGATGGTTACTGCAGCACCTCATGCATCTCAATCAGATGAAAATAAACTTAAGCGTGTGATTTTAGAAGAAATCATTCAAAGTATAAAGGACGTGAAAGACAGCCTAACAGCAGAGGTAATATTAATTAGTGTTTTAATTTAATTACTAGAGAACATTTATAATACAGAATAAAGTCATTGATCGATTAACATTTCACCTTATAATTTCTCAGATTTTCGTTCAAAAAGTGATGACGACTGAACACTGCACTGTAAGTTGGAGAAAATTAATTTCACTTTCTTTTATTTTATATTATAATTTCTGTTGAAACTAACAATACTTTGCTGCAATATACCAGCATAAGAACTTCTGCAAAGCAGGTAATATCCTGTCAGTGTATAAAGCAGAGGATCTCGGACTAAAGGAAAAAGACTGGCTACTGCCCAGGAAACTTGTAGCCTACACCAGGGTGAGTGTCCTCTAAAAACCTACTCTAGAACGTGGTTCTCCATAGTTCAGCATAGTCAGGGGGCTTTTGTTTGTTTACCCATCATTATCAAAATTATTTTTTATTAAGTTCTTTTAGTCATTATCTGATTTGACTGGTCACTTCAATTGTATGGATTCAATCAAACCCCAATAACTAACAAAACCAGTCAGAAAGGTCATTACACTAATACAGTGTAATTCAAAATCTTCAAGGCATATAAAAGAAAGCACTTACAAACACTTTAGAAAGACATGTGAGCACAATGTATGTGGACGTTCTAATATGAAAAGTCTTAATACAATAGTGAACACGTCATTTTAATTTAAATGAAAATAAGTGTGACTGTTTCACCTGCAGGACATTACCTGCAAGGACCCAGCATCAGAGGACCAAGTTGAACTTCACCAACTTCTGGATATCATACGGCAGTGTGTTCAGACGGAGTACACACATTCTTAAAGTTTTGAGATCTTAAGGTTTATTTAACCTTCGAGTATTTTAATGCAAACACATTACAAATTATATTGGCATTTTGCATATTGCTCACAATGTGCCATTAATTATTAATTTCTCCCCCTTTTTTCACAATTCATTTCATAATGTGGTATTAAATTATAGATTGAAATATTTGCAAAATGTAAATACAATTAAAAATAAATTCTAATAAAAACAAGGAGTATGTGTCGTGTCTCATAGTAACTGTACACACTTAGTGGTAATTAACATCAATTATTTTTTTACAGTGCATGTAGTGTAAACAGGCAAAAAACTGAAGGAAATATTTACATAATATTAATAATCAGTTATAATCCACATTTCTAAAGCATGTCTCAATTTGGGTCAAAACCACTTCATGATAAATGTTTAAACCAAATATTCATGATGAAATACATTAATGATATAACTGACAATGATTAATGAAACTGTTCAGTAAGGGGTGTTCAGTAAGGGCCGCCACTAATGAACTGATCTGATGGAAGATCTCAAAAAAGGACTTCATCAGGAGGAAAAGTGGAAGGTATTCGACTGACCAAGTCAATCACCAGGCCTTACTCCAAATAAGTAACATTTCACCTCATAAAGAGGAAACTGTTAGGAATGTAATCTTCGTATTGCGATTATTAAGAAAAGAGAAAGTGAAAATAGACGAGAAAACAAGGTGCCCTCACCCTGCTACACACTTCTTGTATCAAGCGCTTGGGAGAGTTACCAAATGACACACAGATACACACAATTCACACAGATACACACAATTGTGGGTTTTATCTGATTAATTGGAAAAAAAAAATTAACTGTCAGATATTCATCTGCCAGAACACTGTACTTAGTGGTGTGAGGTTAGCTTCAATTCTTTCTGATGGGTAATCAAGAACATCTTAATCAAGATATCAGTAGGTATTCCCAGACACCAGGGCTACGTCACTAAGTCACATCTTACCTCCACACAGAAGAGAGAGGTGAAGAAGACACACAGCACTGGATGCACTGAACTCTGACATTTTGACTCAAACAAGAAGCATCATGAAGATCTTCTGTCTTTTCCTCCTCACCTTCATGGTGATTACTGCAGCACCTCATGCATCTGCATTAAAGTAAGATCAATAAAGTGTCTATCTATCTATCTATCCATGGGCGTAACCACGCACTCTTTGGGGGGGTCGTGACCCCCCCAATGTTGAGGAAATAGCAATCTGTCCCCCCCAATATACAGGAGAAAATATTCTCTATATGTTCCATATTAAATTTCCCTGCCCACGGATGTGTCTTTTCTTCATATATTCTATTTATTTTATTTATCTATTTATTTATTTATATTCTTTTTTAATATATTCACGTTTGTTACGGAAAATACCCCCCCAATTGTACACTTGGTTTTGCCCATACTCAACGCAAGTTCGGTGATGTATTTTAGCAGCTCGGTCAGTGATGTATTTTAGCAGTTTCCCCATGCTGTGGGAGATTCTATCACTCAGAAACCACGTGATTTCAAAC
The DNA here is from genome assembly GCA_022414735.1 of Noturus placidus. Taxonomy (NCBI): domain Eukaryota; kingdom Metazoa; phylum Chordata; class Actinopteri; order Siluriformes; family Ictaluridae; genus Noturus; species Noturus placidus. The sequence goes on from JAFFST010052078.1 coordinate 98,571, forward strand.
AGTAACTGTAATCCTAAACCTATGTTCTGCGTACGCGGGGGGGTTAGCGCTTGGACCCCCCCAATGTCCATAACATGGTTACGCCCTTGTATCTATCTATCTATCTATTCAAAGAACATAAACTTCAGCTTATGGTTTTAGCTGAAGTAATACAAAATATAAAGGAAATGTATGACAGCATTACAGAAGAGGTGAGCTATTAATTAGTGTTTTATTTGATTATAATCATTAATTATAATTACATTAATAATTCCCTTTATTCAGAATTCGGAATTCAAAAGAATAAGACGTGTACTTACAGGCTCCTGTTGATTTCCACTAAAATAGTAGTTAATTTGTGCTTTTCAGTACAGTCATATAATAGATTTTGACTTCCTCTACTCTGTTTCTTTGTTTTAACTTTGAGAAAAAGAGTTATGACGTCTGAAAGGCTAAGGAAAAATAAAACCGAAAAGCTACCTTCAGATATTGAGAATCTTTGTGCTATGCTAATTACAGAGCTAACAGCTGGTATTACAGCTAATATTACAGCTAATAACAATAATATTGCAGTTAATATTAATGCAGCTTTGGCCCCAGTTATTGCGTCCATTGAGAGTATTAAGTATAGTATTGAGTCACAAGGACGGTGTACATTTGAATGTTTATAGCGACCGTACTGTCGCCCTGGAGGACACGGTGCTAAAGCTAACTCTGGCTAATAAACACCTCTTGGATAAAATGGAGGACTTAGAGTCCCGTTCACGGCGCTGCAACCTCCGAGTTATTGGTATTCCGGGGGGAGAAGAAGGGAGTAATCCGGGCAAATTTATGTCTAAATTTTTTCAAGATGTCCTCAGATCGGAAATTCTTCCGACCGCTCCATTGTTAGACAGAGCGCATCGTATTTGCCCCATGCCCTCGGGAGAGCAGCGAGAGAATTAGAGGTCCAGAGTGATGATTGTGAGTTTCCACTATCTTCAGCACAGAGAGAAATTTATTCGACACAAAAATTGGAATCAACTATTAGGCCGCAAGGTTTTCATCTTTCCTGACTTCAGCTCCAGCGTTGCTAAGAAGAGAGTGGCTTTTTCTGCGGTGAGAAACAGCTTGCATGAGAGACATGTGCGGTCTTCTCTCAGATATCCTGCTAACCTTTGGGTCAACCTTGGTGATGAGAGGCTGCAATTCGACTGCCCCAAAAAAGCACAACAGTGGTTTAATGAACGGTATCCTGCATCTTCATCTTAAATCTGTCTACATGACTGTTAACCGATTCATTAATACCTGCTATGTGTCTGTGGGACTGAGTTGCAAATTCCGGATGTTCAAGTATTTTAGGGCTCTGACTCCATGGCTAGGGAATGGAGAGTTAAGTCTTCAGGGCAGGGAGGGGGAGGGAGGGCTGGTATACTATGTTGCGTGCGTGGGTGGGTGGGGGAGGGGGTCTGTGTTGTTGCATGTATGTGTGGGGGGGGGAGTACTGTGCTGTGTTGCGTGTGTAATGGGGGGGCTGCCCTTTATTTACCTATCTACTTATTTTATTTTATTTATCTATTTCCCCCTGGGGTGTTTTTTTTTTTTGTTGTTTTTTGTTTTGTTTTGTTTTCCCTTTGTGCCTACCTCTGTGGACTCCATTCTGCACTAATCTAAACTGATGGACAAGATCCGAAATTTGTTCAGATTTTTAAGTTGGACCGTGAAAGGTCTGAACAGTCCCGTTAAAAGGTCAAAGATTTTGACTCACTTAAAACTACAAAAACCTGACATTAAATTTCTACAGGAAACCCATCTCCGCCCCAGGGATCAATGCAGACTTCAAGCTTGCTGGACTTCGGGCCAGTCAATATGCACTCAAACTGACCCCTGAGCTGCATAAACAAAGGCACAATTTGCAGGCGGAGTTTGATTTGTTATCGACAGGTGAGGCGGAGAGGCTGCTGTTACATACGCGTGGCAATTATTTTGAATATGGGGATAAGGTTGGTTGGTTTTTGGCTCACCAATTGCATAGCCAAGCAGCTTCACGCTCTATTCATCAGATTATGCAATCCAGTGGTGTATTAACCTCGGATCCTGCAGAAATTAATTTAACTTTCAAAAGTTTTTACTCCTCCTTATACACAGCTGAAACTCCTGATAACTCAGATAACATGGACCATTTTCTTAGAAATATTAATTTTCCCAGAGTTGACCCTTTATTGACATCTAAACTTGACAGTCCTATTACTTTGGATGAGATTGTTCGCTTAATCAATTCATTACAATCTAGAAAATCACCTGGTCCAGACGGGTTTCCTTCCGAATTTTATAAGAAATTTCATATCTCATTGGCCCCATTACTCCTGGCTGTATTCAAGGAGTCCCTAGAAATAGGGACATTGCCAAAAACATTACGACAAGCAACCATAACTTTGTTGCTCAAAGATGGGAAGGACCCAACATTGTGTAATTCATACAGACCTATTAGACTCCTCAATGTTGATGTGAAGATTTTAACTAAACTCCTGGCCTCTCGTTTGGAGGGGATTCTCCCTAGCATTATTTCAGAGGAGCAAACCGGATTTGTAAAAGGACGGCATTCCTCTTCTAATATTCGTACTCTATTCAATATTTTGTATTCAAAACAGAACTGTGACTCCTCTAAAGTGGTCATCTCTTTGGACGCAGAGAAGTCGTTTGATAGGATCGAATGGGAATATCTTTTCATAGTGCTCAAGAGGTCCGGCTTTGGGGATGCACTGATATCGTGGGTGCGTTTGTTATATGCGGAACCGCAGGCTTCCATATGTACCAACGATGTTAAGTCTGACTATTTTCTTTGTCACGGGGTACGCAAAAGGGATGTCCTCTGTCTCCGTTACTTTTTGCAATAGCGATTGAATCTCTCTCGATAATGCTCAGAACTCCTCCTGTATTTCAGGGTATAGTTCGCAATGGAATTGAACATAAACTAGCGCTGTATGCCGACGATTTACTACTTTATATTACGGATCCAATTGCATCTATTCCAGAGATAAAACGTGTATTAAATGACTTTGAGAAATTTTCAGGGTATAAACTGAACCTACCAAAGAGTGAATGTTTACTCATAAACCAATCTGGCCAAAAGATAAAACAGGCTGAAATACCTTTTTGCTTGGAGCACTCAAAATTCAAATATCTCGGAGTTAACGTCACTCATTCCTATTCTGCATTAATGGCGGCGAATTTCACGACCCCTAATCTCATACATGCAGTCAGCCTTTCAAAGATGGGCAGCTCTACCATTATCCCCTCTTGGTAGAATAAGCACTGTAAAAATGAACATTCTTCCAAACATTCAACATTCTTCTTTAAGAATATAAACAAATTAATCTCATCTTTCATATGGGCAGGAAAAACTCCCAGGGTCTCCAAATTTTTACTTCAGAGGAGTCGACTGAGTGGTGGCCTTTCTTTGCCCAATTTCATGAGGGGTGCAGGCCCCCTCTCTTCCATGGTGCCACTTAGAAGCACAGTCTTGTATTTCGACCTCCCTCCCTGCTCTGGTGTTCTCCTCCCTTCCAATAGCCCTTTCACAATACACAGATAATCCTATAGTATGTACAGGACATCTGTGTTTGTGGACCAGTTCAGTTTATTGTTGAGGTGAACACCCAAGAATTTATATGTGGGTGTGTGGTTGGACTTTTGAAGCCCTTTCAGAGCTCTATTTAGTAGAAAATGAGTGTCACAAATATTGGCAAAAATGTTATGTACATTTAAATAATGAATCTAATATTTGAATATTATTATGCTTGTGACGAAACGAGACAAACAGGTGCAGGTCAATGTTCTTTATTCCCCAACACAAATGAAACAAACTCAGCCAAGACACTCAAGAAACTCAGAATCATTACAATAATACTGTACGCAGTGCGCCGTAACTGAGGTGTTTAAATAAGGAGCTTAACTCAACCTAAACTATCCACACCGGGGGCCGATTACACACATGCTTAACGAAACAATAAACCAGGAAGTCCACCAAAGAAGAAGATAGTCACGTGACTAAGTCTGTATGGCAGTGTTGTACTGCCATCCACTGGCAAGGCGTAACTGAACCCCCTCCAAAAAGTGCTCCGCCCGGAGCACTAACAGATACCCCCCTCCAATGGGGGGGTCCCGGGCCCCTGGGCAGAATGTCAATTTGCTGCCACAGGAACCGAGACAGTTTTTGTCGGGCCGCAGGTGGTTGGAACCACATCCCCACCGAGGTTGGAAGTCGGGGCGCCGTCTGCCATAGCTCGGGAACGCAGGACGCCGCCTGCGGTGGCTCGAGAACGCAGGACACCGCCTTCCGAGGCTTGGGAACGCAGGACGCTGCCTGCCGAGGCTCGGGAACGCAGGACGCCGCCTGCCAACTCTGCTCCTCCAGCGCACGGCACCACGGCACCGCGTCCTCCCCCCTGGTCATCCGCTGGTGTTCTGCGGCCGCTGTACTGCCTGGACACAGAAACACCGGGGTTAAAAGGCTTACCTCAGGCAGGAGTTCTGCTGCAGCCGCGCTGGCCACATCTGGAGCGTCAGAGGTGGCCACGTCCTCCGGCTGGAGCTCCGTCGTTGCTGTAGAACCAGAGGCTGCCACGTTAGCCCCCGGCTGGAGCTCCATAGTCGCTGTAGTGCTAGAGGCTGCTGCGTTAGCCCCCAGCTAGAGCACTGTCGTCGCTGTAGCGCTGGAGGCTGCCAAGTTAGCCTCCGGCTGGAGCTCCAATGTCTCTGTGCTGGTCGGCGCCAGGGGACCAGAGGTTGCCCTGCTAGCCTCTGGCTGCTGCTCCACTGTCGCCGGTGCC
>JAFFST010052078.1:103380-116225 GCA_022414735.1 Noturus placidus
GCGGCATGACATGGCTCTGGGACAGGACTTGGCTCTGGGATGTGGACGTGGGCACGGTTGCGACGGGGATCTCAGGCGTGGGCACGGGTGTGACGGGGCTCTCAGGCATGGGCACGGGTGCGACGGGGATCTCAGGCGTGGGCACGGGTGTGACGGGGCTCTCAGGCGTGGGCACGGGTGCGACGGGGCTCTCATTACGCTCGGGTTCAGGCAGCATGACCGGGTTGTTCTCACGGCAGCACAGTGGAGCGTTGTTGAGCCGGGGGTGCAGTGCCTCCTCCATGCCACGGAGAATCCGGTCCACTTCCTCCATTTGCTACTTGAACCGTAGATCCGACAGTCTCCATTGCTCCGCTTGGCGTGCCTCGTGTTGTTGGTGCTGCCAGGTGCAATACTCCTCAGTAGTTGGGAAGTTCCAAAAATGGAGCTTAACTCAACCTAAACTATCCACACCTGGGGCCGATTACACACATGCTTAACGAAACAATAAACCAGGAAGTCCACCAACGAAGAAGAAAGTCACGTGACCTGAGTCCGTATGGCAGTGTTGTACTGCCATCCACTGGCGAGGCGTAACAATGCTCATAAAATAAATGTGCACTCAATGGGATTTTTTTCTGTGTGTGTGTGTGTGTGTGTGTTAAAATTATCTCCTTAAAAGTGCAAAAATTTGGGAACCCCTACAATTCAACATCTGCAGAGCATGTAAAATAACTTTAAAGCATTTTACAAGCACTTCACAAATACATTTTAGCATGAGTTATATGGACCTGCAAATCTGGAAGGTTTTGTATTGAATTTGTTTATACAATACTAAACACATAGTCTGAATTGAATGTGATTCTTTCCTGTGCAGGACATAAACTGCAAGGACCCGGCATCAGAGAACCAAATTAACCTTCGCCAACTTCTGGATAACATACACTGTTGTCCTCAGAAGGAATACTCAAAACCTTTTGATGTATCTATCAGATCATCTCTCAATTAGAGAAACTGATTATACTTGTATGTTCAGTTATTCATAAATTGTTGTTTTATTTTTTACCTTAAAGTATTTCAGTGAAGGCACAGTACATATTACATTGGCATTTTACATATTGCTTATAATGTTGTGTTAATTCTTTTTGTTATTTTTTAATAATTTTACTACGGAGCCCCCCTACTGCCAGGTAAAAAAAAAACACAGTCGTCTGCAATCTGTTCCCTCAGTTTAGTAATCTGTTCCCTCAGTTTAGCAATCTGTTCCCTCAATTTAGCATTGTGTTACCTCAGTTTAGTAATCTGTTCACTCAGTTTAGCACCCCCTAGTGCCAGGTAAAAAAAACAGCCATGTGCAATCTGTTCCCTCGGTGTAGTAATCTGTTCCCTCAATTTAGTAATCTGTTCCCTCAGTTTAGCACCCCCTAGTGCCAGGTAAAAAAAAAAAAAAAAACTACCGCGAACAGCCATAATCTGTTCCCTCACTTTAGCGCGTGTGCACTGTGCTAAAGTTAGGTTTATATAGGACATTTGCAGTACTTCTCTATTCTTTTACTCAAGAAATAAACACACAATAAGGACATAATGTGTATTGTCTTAATAATGTGTATTGAATGGACATAGAACCAGTACAACTGAATATATTTTTGCATTTTCTCCCATTAAAACCCGGAAGCGGAAACGGGCTTTGTTAAACGCAGGTCATCAGCGCTGTCAGTAAGGAACCGTCTAAAAAGTGCATGACTTGGGCAACTGTTTAAGATTTTTATATGGCACAATAAGTTTATATGTGTAATATAAAGGTATATCATTAATAATATATGCTATAAACTTTCTTTATCCATACTGTATCCTAACACTGCAATAAGTTAGATATCCTGTTACGTAGACGACCATAAACGTAGTAGAATCTTATACAGTTGCCCAGGTCATGCACATTTTAGACAATCCCTTACTGACTCCATTACTATAAGGCGCTGATGACCTGCGCTTCCCAAAAGCCGTTTCTGCTTCCGGGTTTTAACGGGAGAAAATCCATCCATCCATCCATCTTCAACCGCTTACTCCATTTCAGGGTCACGGGGAACCTGGAGCCTATCCCAGGGAGCATCGGGCACAAGGCGGGAGAAATGTAAAAATATATTCAGTCGTATTGGTTCTATGTCCACTCAATACACATTATTAAGACAATACACATTATGTCCTTTTTTTGTCTGATTATGTCTGAACCAAAAAAAAAAAGAGACAACATGAAGTTATCCATTGCTCCTCACTGGGCTTGGGGTCCGTTAGGATTCAGAAATAAATCTGGCAGTCAACCAGAAAATATTCAGGGTATCCAAAAAACCCAGCAAACCAATCTGGGAGATCTACGAAAGTCGATTGCGGAAACTGGATCGAATCAAAGGCGGGGATGGTTTGTTTAGCATGACATTTCCTCCGTCTCCCTGCTGCATCCATGGTGAGGTGTAGTATTTTGTCACGTTCCGGAATGCAAGGGAGGTTTAGAATGGATTCAAGTGCAGAAAAAGACATTTATTAGAGAGATAGGCAGACAAATCCAAAACGGTAATCCAAAGCGTGGTCTAACATGCAGAAGGGCAGGTGATCTACAAACAGGCATAAACCGGGTGAGGCTAGAATCAAAACAAGAAACGAGAAACAGGGTCAATAATGTGAATCAAAAAGAGAAACGAGAAACTCAATACTACACAATGTGCACAGAGACACAAGGGGTTTATATAACAAATTTCATCATGGTTTAGACACAGGACAGCTGAAACCAATGGTGATACACATTCGGGAAACAAACAATGACAAGACGGGGCGGAGACAGGACAAAAATCATAACAAAAGTACATGACCAAAATAAACAAAGTAAATGTCTCTGAAGACCCCAAAGCATGCACTCGCTAAGAGCTTGCGCATCGGCTCACGCATTGAGCCCGCACTTTGGGTCTCTGAGCATGATGCAATACTGCAGCGCTGGCTCAAGGGAAAATCATGACAACGAGTTAGTCAGCGCTTGCACTTCTTGGGAAGGCTAAGAGTCTATGGGGTGGATAAAAGTATCATGCACCTGTTCTATAGATCAGCTATTGGATCTATTATATGTTATGGTTTTATAATATGATTTGGTATTCTGTCAATTAAATTTAGGTCACAACTTCAAAATGTAGTTAGAAGAGCTGGAAAAATATTTGGTATGTTGCCCCTAACTTCCCTACGGGAGATTTTTGAGAGGTCTGTACAGAAGCAGAGCCTTAAAATTATTGATGATCCAAGCCATATTCTTCTTGAGAAGTATGAGCTGATGCCTTCGGGCAGGCAGTATAGGGCACCAAACTGTAAGTTGAATAGGTATAAATTCTCACTAATTCCAATGTCCATTAAATTACTGAATAATAACAAATGATTTGTGTGTGGGTGAGAGCAAATGTGTAATATGTGGGGCATTGTGTTATGTCTTAAGGGTAGGTATAGTGAAATATTATATGCTGTATGAAAGACGTGTAATTATGTAGTGAGCTGATATAAGAGCATAGTGAGCTGATGTATGTTGACCTGCTCTCTTGATTGTCCAAGACAAATTTCTCCTAAGGGAGATTATAAAGGATAAACTAACTAACTAACTAACTAACTAACCAACCAACCAACCAACCAACCAACCAACCAACCAACCAACTAACTAACTAACTAACTAACTAACTAACTAACTAACTACTGGGACCCAGCCCTGAAGCCAGGACTGGGGGTGATATCCACAGGCAAGTGATGGTGCGCAGGCCATCTAGATAACCTGGTCTTGAACAACCAAAAATTCTGATATGAAGGCATCTTGTGGACTCACAATGAGTAAGATGAATGGAGGGGGTCATCTGCAATGCCATTTGGGCAGCAGGCATAGACAGACTAGACCCTTGCAGAAGAACCTGGCTTTGGGAATGTGAAATATCACTTAACTGGTGAGGAATGAGCCTGAGTTAGTGTGTGAGATGGAAAAGGCATAAAACAGTCTGCCTTACATCCACAGATAGTACTGACTCCAGTACCAAACTTCCTGATCACTTGTCCTGAGGGTCTTGCAGGTAGAGTTTTTCTGCATGATTATTTCAAGCAGTGCATCAAATAGCAGTTTGGGAGGGTAACTCCTTCAAACTCCTGTCTGAATGGACCATGCTCAAGCTCTTTTGTCCAGGGCCCCAAAGACTGATCCTTTCGGTTCCCGTGACAGCAAGACTGAGTAATGATGGACCCAGAAGAGTCTGAAGAGCTTCAATGAGCAATAGTAAACAAGGAGCCTAACTTGGAACACACCAGAAACAACTTCAGCAGCTAGCAGAGGCTGTAAACATGATTGCAAAGTCCTCTCCAAGAACTTCAGGCACGTTCCCCTCAGGCACCATCTGCGTTAATGCTGGACTCTGAGGAACCCAAGATCCCAGTCCCTCAGCATTATGATGAGATGCCTGGCACCTGCAAGGGTTTCCTAGCCTAAGTTTCCCTCATCTTTGAACTCCAACCCTCTGCCTTTGCTCTTTATAAGCCCAAGATTGCTTACATAATCTCCCTGTTATGTGATCGTGCACTCAACCCTCTGGAGACAGCAGTCCCTGTTTGCTTGGATCTAAAAGTATTCATGGACACCCTTCAACAGGTGTTCAAACATCCAGTCAGTGGTCATGAAGCAGCAAGGCAGCTACTAGACCTATGCCAGGGATACCCATCTGTGGCAAATTATGCCATTCTAGTTCTGCACTCTGGCATCTGGCAGTAAGAGTCTGCACTCTAGCATCTGTTTTTCCAAACAGGTAAAGGATGAACTTGCCAGTATAGACTGGGGTTCTAACCTGGAGGAACTAATACCCAAGGCCATCCACATTGATAACCATGTTTTGTAGAGGAGGAGAGAGCATTGCACTTCCTGAGCCATGCCCATGATTTCGCCTCTGGATGCACTAGCTCCTGATGTAAGGACCTTAGCAAGGAGATGTGAGGACCTTAGCAAGTGGGACAGCCCAGTGTGACACTCCACATCACTTCTGGTTATTGTTGTTCAGCTAGCCTTACAGTACTTTGAGAAATGGACTATCTCAGTAAGAGCATTTGTAGATTCAGGTGCAGCTAACAACTTTGTGGACACAGAATTTGCGAGAAAGATGTGCCTTTCATTTGAGACTTGTCCATCATCCTGGAAGGTGCAGGCCCTGGATGGCAGATCTATCAGATTTGGAGTGATCAAATTTAGAGCATCCTCTGGTTAAGACTCAAGGGATTCTCTCAGCAATCAATGAAGTGGGTGTCTTCTTTGACAAATCCTTTTGAATTTACACTTTTGCCTCTTGAATACCATGACTTAAAAGGAGAATTTAGCAAACAGTGCGCTACCAAACTGCCCCCCATAGGCCCTATGATTGTGCTATTGACCTCCTCCCTGGCACTCTCCCACCTAGAGGTTGTTTATATTCCCTCTCTACCCCAGATACTAGAGCATGACATGAGTATATCCATGATGTACTGGTGCTGGTTTCTTTTTTGTTTCCAAAAAATACAGTGGTCTTCATCCCTGTACAGACTATTATGGGCTTAACAAGATAACAATTAAGAACCGTTACCCTCTTCCTTCATCTGGATTCAAACTGCTTCAGAAAGCTATGACTGCTTCAGAAAGCAACTTGGTATGCATCAAAGAGGGTGATGAATGTAAGACCACCTTCAGTACCCCAACTGGGCACTAGTAATACCAGGGCATGCCAATGCTCCAGCAGTGATTCATTCCTTTTATTCATGATGTTTTGATGGAGATATTGAAACACTTTGTGTTTGTTTATCTAGATGATGTACTAATCCTCTCTAACTCTCTACAGGAAAACATTCAGCATTTTCTTTAAGCTTTAAAAATGTTAGTTCCATGTCTCCCAAGTTTCATTTTTAGGTTATTTTGTCTCCCAAGAAGGCATTCAGATGGAACCAGGGAAAGTATAAGCCATCACCAACTGGCCACAGCCCAAAACATTGAAGCCGGTACAGAGATTTCTTAGCTTTGCCAATTTTTACAGGAAGTTCATTCTTAACTTCAGCACTAAGGGCTCACCACCTCATATTTACTGGACCACTGAAGCTCAGAATGCTTTTGAAAAGTTAAAGACATTTCTCCTCAACCCCCAACCTGGTACACCCTAACCCTGAACTACCATTTATTGTTGAGGTGGATACATCTGAAATGGGTGTAAGAGCGGTTCTCTCACAGAGGTCTACCATAGATAACAAAGTTCACCTTTGTTCCTTCTTTTCCAGATGCCTGTCTCCAGCACAGATAAATTAAGATGTTGGTAACCTAGAACTCATAGCTGTAAAACTTGCACTAGAAGAATGGTGCCACTGGTTGGAGCAGTCCAAGCCTCCATTCACTACATGGACAAATCACAAAAACCTGTCCTGTTTACAGGAGGCAAAGCACCTGAACCCTCGGCAGGATAGATGGGCACTCTTTTTCACATGTTTGAATTTTGACATTTCTTACAGACCAGGTTCAAAGAATGTTAAGGCTGATGCCCTGTCCTGCCGATATGACAGCTCAGAGAGGGACTGCCCCCCAGATCTCATTATCTCCAGAGATTGCATTCTGGCAGCTGTTTGTCAGTTGACTGTCTGTGAGGCACTACATGGCACACCAATTCCAGATGGGGTCCCTGCTGGATGCTTGTTTGGGGTCCACTGCTGGATGTGAAGCATCAAGATCTCAGGTCCTTCAGTGGGTCCATGCTTATGGATATCGTGGGGTGGACAAAAAAACTCTGAATTTATTCAAAGATGGTTTTGGGGGCCAAAGATGATGAAAGATGTCTGAACTTTTGTGCAAGTCTGTCCAGTTTGTGCCCAGTATAAGTATTGTAATCAGTGCCCTGCTGGTCTCTTACACCCTCTACCCATTCAACAGTGCCCCTGGTACCATATCTCCATGGATTTCATCACTAGCTTTCTGGCTCTGAAGGTAACACTGTTATTCTGGTGGTGGAACATTTTTCTAAGGCTGCACACTTCATTGCTTTGCCTAAACATCTGTTTGCCAAAGAAACAACTAATATTCTTCAAAATATTGTCAGGATCCATGGAATTCCAGTTGACATTGTTCCTGATTGGGGTCAACAGTTCATGTCCCATTATTGGAAGGCATTCTGGTCTCCATTTGGCTCTTCTATCAGTCTTTCTTCAGGTTTCCAGCTCCAGTCAAATGGTAAGACAGAACAAGTGAAACAGGACCTTGAGAAATATCTCCGCTGCTTCACATCCTATCAGCCATCCTACTGAAGTCAGTTCTTGATTTGAGCAGAACTGGTGCACAACATCTTACAAAGTTACTCCACTGGCTTATCTCCATTCCAATGCCAGTTTGGGTTTCAGTCACTGCTGTTCTCCAGCCAAGAAGTGGAGATCGGTGTTCCTAGTGCAGAGAGATGCAGAGATTCAGTGATGCAGAAAGATGTGGAAGAAGGGTTAGGTAACTTTGAAACATGCCTCAACCTGCTATAAGAAGCAAGCTGACAAGAAAAGGAGGATAATCCAGTGCTTCAAACTAGGGAAGTGGGTCCGGCTCTCGATGAAGGGCTTGCTTTTAAGAGTTGAATCTACAAAGTTAGCCCCAAGATTTGTCAGGCCATTTAAGATCACCAGACAAGTTAACCCTGTCACGTACCAGCTTGCCATACCTAAGTTTATGAGAGTGAAGCCTACCTTTCAGGTATCCCTATTAAAACCTGTGGTAACCTCTCCTTTGTCTCCTCCAGTTCCCGATCCCCCTTGCCCTCACATTATAGATGGTATCCCCACATATACAGTGAGGAGGTTACTAGACTCTTGATGCTATAGCTTTCACTATCTGGTTGACTGGGAAGGATTTGGACCAGAGGAGCATACCTGGGTGCCTGCACAGCATATCCAGGACCCAGACCTGACCCAGACCTTCAATTGTCAGCACTGCGATTGCTCTGGGCTGTCTGGAGCCAGGCTTAGAGGGAGGGGCCATGTCACAACATGACCGGTACAGCAGAGTTAGGCAGAGAGCAAAAGTCCAACATCCCCCTGACTTCCCATTATCACATTATTAGTTTAGTGAGATCACCTATGCCACGCTTGTTAGTGCCCTTCATTTGCTTGAATCTTTGCGCAGTCTTGGAGTCTCTTTTGTTGTCAGAGCTTCTGATTGTTTATCTGAACTTTGTGAACTTTTTTGGACTTACTGTATGTTTGCCATCAAACCCTTTTGGACATGGGCGTAACCACACATTCTTTTGGGGGGTCGTGTACAAAATATTTTCTATATGTCCCTATTTAATGAACCCTGCCAACGGATATGTCTTTTCTTCATCTAGTATATTTATTTATGTCTATTCCTTTTTAATATATTTCCGTTCGTTAAAGAAAATAGGTGTATGCCCCCCTCCAATTGTACACTTGCTTGCGCCCATAATCAACGCACGTTCATTGATATATTTTAGCAGCTCAGTCTGTAAGAAATGGAGACAGCCGCCGAGTATAGAAAAGTGGAGCAGAACATATGAGCTTTTTTCAGACAGTAAGTAACCTAAATAGTAGGTAAACTCAGCTTAGTATAGAAGGAATCATACCATGGCTTGGTTTCTTCTTCTTAAGAACGTCAATTAACTTTTGATATTTGCACACCCAGGAAATAGGCTAGGCTAACGTCAGTTCCGGTTTTTTACCATTAACATTACATTCACTTGCACATCCTCCCGCCGAGTTCATTATGAACTCTCACTTTGTGACAGACTTATAAATGTGAGTGAAAGTGAGGAAAGTTGCATAGCATTTTGTTCCTTTACACTACATTTGGGCTAAGGACAACTACGTAGAATTACCAAAAGATATTTACTTAGATAATGTGGATACATTCATCATGTGGACACTCCATTGCATCATGTTTGTGGTTTTTCCATTTTAAAGATAAGGGAGTGCTATGAGTGCTATTTTCAGTGTATTAATATGCATTACTCTGAGGTAATGATAAGTGCTAAAACATTTCTAATATGTAAAAGGGCCTAATTTAGACTTATTATATGCAATGGTGTACTGTTTTTTGAAATATAATTCATAGTGTTTACTCAGCAAAAACACAAACCTAATTGCAAGCCTTACTCAAAGACCTCCAAGGCAGCTTTGCACTGCCATGGCTTGAAATCTCTATCTTCTGAGCAGTAACTCAGAGCCTTACTAACTGAGACACCATCACCCACAGCCACTGATTTGACATTATTCACACTTTGCATGATTTCTACTAAATTAATAGTATTAATGGTGTTTCATCTATTTCCAATGGCAATGGTGAAAGGAAAAGCATAAAGATGTGCATGGTGTGGCTGATTCCCATCCAAGAGTGTATCAAGTGCCTTGTTTATCTTCTACGCCCCTCTCTTCTAATAATTTAGATAGACGATTCAACTGCATCACTTAACTGTTGTGTCTGGTAAATGATATCTTAACTTAGATGTTAGTAATGTAACTCTTCGGAAAGCTCATGTTTGGATAAAAGAAAAACGACTTATTTATAATAAATGCAAGCAAGAAGAAATGTTATTACTGTGAAAAGTGAGAAACCGATTTATGAATTCACAGATGTAGGATTTAAATGTTAAATAGGACAATAATGCTAACACTTCAGTAGAGAATAGTTGTGCTGTAACAGGAAGCACCATAAAAGGCCTTTTTATCAGATGTGACAGTACACTGAGCCAGAACTTGCATCGCTTCATCAAGCAGCTGTGGTTGCTGATACTTAATGAACTATGGAACACTTGTACATAATTTTCAGTTTATTCCACTGCTTAGTCATAATCATGAAATTAGTGAAATATCAAAGGGATCACTCTCACAGATATAATATAAAATAAAGAAAAATTAATCTCTTTTTTCTTATTTGGGTTTAATTTGTGCTGTTTCATCACAACAAACACATGTCTCAGTTCTCAGTTGTTCCTTACATTTACTCATTACTCAGTATGTATCACTATTAGTATGTATCGTTCAGGTACTGCCTTATCCTGGTCATGGTTGTGGTGGACATGAGGAAGAAATAGACCCTGGATGGTATGCCAGTTCATCACAGGGCACCACACACTCACACACCAATGGTCAACATGCACAGAATAGGCACACAGAAAGAAACCTGAGTTTGGGATTGAACCAGGGACCCATTAGTATACATAGTTTCCCACCTTCTCCCCATGTCAGCGTGGGTTTCCTTCAGGTTTTCTGGTTTCCTCCCATCTCCCTAAAACATGGTGATGTGAGGTTCCCATAAATGTCTGTCTAACAGCTAATCAATGACATCTTAATCAAGATATTAATTGGGTTTCCCACACAAGAGGTACGTCATGCTGTCACATCCTTCCTCAGCACTATAAGAAGAGAGAGGTATAAAAGACAGACCCACTGAACTCTGAGATCTGACAGCTATCAACACCATGAAGAACTTCTTGCTGTTGCTTCTGACCATCGTGATGATTACTGTAGCATTAGGTGTAACATCTGAATCAGACAAATGTAACTATGAGCGTGTTCTTTTAAAACAAATCATTGACAGCGTGAACAAATTAAAAAAGGTAAAATATATTAATTGTTTTAATCCCTGTGCTGCAATTTTAAAACATGAGTAAAACCCATAATACAATGATTACAGTGATCCAACAATTATATATTTGCAGAGTTATCAGATTCTTGTTGAAAATGTGATATCCAAAAACTGCACTGTAAGTTACCATTGGTTTTGGCTTTTTTGTTTGTTTGTTTGTTTGTTTGTTTGTTTGTTTGTTTGTTTTTCTTTAACAAAGTATTTTATGCATAAATAAATGTTCATTACATGTTACATTAGTTTTTCTATAATTACAGTACATCTTACATTGCAATATCTATCTAGCATGAGGACTTCTGCAAAGCTGCAAAGCAGCTTGGACTAAAGAGAAAAGACTGGAAGCTTCACAGGCAGCTGGAATCCTACACCGGGGTGAGTGACTGTGATGTGAAGGCCTTAACAATTAGTTTGATCAAACAACAGAGACTGATTTTAAACAGATTTTAAATCTTCTTTCTGCAGTGAAATAAAATAAAGGTTATTTTATTAACACTACAGACACAATGCAATCAAATATCAGGCCAAAATATTAAAGAATATTAAATATAATAAATTAAACTGAAGAACAGAAGACTATGTTTGAGACATGCATGATACACTTCTAATCTGGAGCAATTCCTAATGTGATTAAAAAGCCATTTAATTCTGATGAGATATTAATTAATAAATAATTCATTAATTAAAAAAAAAACCCTTCTCAGCACTTTACTGTGGATTTAATGTGATTTAATTTATTCCCCACAGACTATCACCTGCAAAGTTAACTCCTCATCAGCTAACCAAGCTAACCAACCCAACCAGCTTCACCACTTTCTGGAAGAAATAAAACTGTGTGCTCAATATCATTACAGACAACCATGTGAATTCCACTCTAGGCATTAAGATTTATGAATGCAGTATTTATATGAATGTATCATCTGTTCTAATCAGTTACCATTTATTTATAGAAATTATTTATAGGTATATTTATGTTTCATATGTTATTGAATTCTAATTATTAAATATGTTCTGAATATAATGTTGCCTTAGTGCTGTTTTTTTTTTTCTTTTTCATAATACTATTACTGTCATATGATTAAAATTAGGGATGCACCGAATGTTCGGCAACCGAAATTATTCAGCCAAAAAAAAAAAAAAAAAAACATTTTCAGTGTTCGACCGAATAAGTGAAAAGGCAGAATAAATTTGACCAAACAATGACGTGTTTGATGACACGACCAAATAGCCTAGCAACCAGAGTGAGATGCGCGAATGTCGCAACCTTGAAGAGAAGGCATGCACTAGCTGTGTACACGTGCGTTTGTTTTGTTTCTGTTCCGGAGCATTTTTCTGTCATGTCACGAGACATAAGGGAGTAGAGTACAGAAGCAGGTAAAAACATATTTATTTAAGGGCAGGCAGACAAATCCTATATTTACTATAGTACTCAGTGTACAGGGACACGAGTGGTATATATCCCCAATATAATCAGCCGTATAGAATCGAATACAACAATTTTTTTAACTCTTGTCAATGCACTTTTTAATGCACTTTCTTGTTGTAGGCTACAGAGTGTTACATTCTTTCAGCAGTCAGTTATAGGACTAACATCGGCTATTCAAGGGGGCTCAAAGATGACGGCATCAAAATATTTGTATTTTACTCATTTATTTATTTAAAGTTATATTGTGTCTTGTTGGTAGCCTGTGTCTGCTGGAATGAAAAAAATGTTCAGTGTTAAATAAATATTTTTAAATTGTAATTTTTGTAATTGATTTTTTTTTCTTTGAAAAGCTAGACAAAATATTAAAAAGCACATTTTGACTATTTGATTTATGCAATGGTGAAAAAACTTGTTTGGTATTAGGCCTTCGGCTGACGGACAAGTTTTTCAATATATTCGGTTTTGGCTTCGGCCAAGAATTTTCATTTTGCTGCATCCCTAATTAAAATGTTAAGTTTATCAATTATTTAAATGTGTTCAATATGTAAAGAGAAAATGTGCGTGTGTGTGTGTGTGTGTGTGTGTGTGTGTGTGTGTGTGTGTGTGTGTACATATATACATACATACATACAGTATCTCACAAACGTGAGTACAACCCTCACATTTTTGTAAATGTGGGGATCAGTTATTTTGAGGGGACAGTAAATTTACCCTCCGCTGGCTTCCTGTAGCTGCCTGCATCAAATTCAAGGCCTTGATGCTCACGTACAAGACCCTGTCTGGAACAGCACCCTC
>JAFFST010052082.1:1995-13442 GCA_022414735.1 Noturus placidus
TTCTTGAAGATGGTGAGTGAGTCTGCAGTCCTGATTGAGGTTGGAAGTTCATTCCACCACTGAGGAACAGTTAGTGTGAAGGTTCTGGAAAGGGACCTTGTGCCGCGATGAATAGGAACTACTAAACGTTGGTCGCTAATCGATCGCAGATTACGTGTGGGAACGTAATCCTTCAGCAGAGAGTTGAGGTAGGAGGGTGCTGTTCCAGACAAGGTCTTGTAGGTGAGCGTCAATGCCTTGAATTTGATGCGGGCAGCTACAGGAAGCCAGTGGAGGGAGATGAAGAGGGGTGTGACATGGGTTCTCTTCGGTTGGTTGAAGACTAGGCGTGCTGCAGCATTCTGAATCATCTGCAGAGGTCTGATAGAGCTGGCTGGGAGGCCCGAAAGTAGAAAGTTGCAGTAGTCCAGTTTTGAGACAACAAGAGCCTGGACTACTATCTGTGTGGCCTGTTCAGTGAGGTAGGGTCGGATTTTCTTGATGTTGAACAGGATGAATCTACAGGACCGAGCAGTTGAAAAGCATTTGAAAAGCACTATTTGAGTACTATTTGAGTACTTGAAAAGCACTATTATTGTTCAGCATATTTATTATTATTAGTGTTTCTTGAAAAGCACTACTATTGTTTTTTGGCATACTTATTAGTGGTGCTTGAAAAGCACTACTGTTGTTATTTAGCACAATTATTATAATTAAAATTAGTGTTGCTTGAAAAGCAGTGCTTATTGAGGAGAGGTGTAATACGACTTTCGGAAGTGATCCGAATGTCGCCATTCCTGGTATGGAAGCTCAAAATCGGAAAATTTCCCATAGACTTGCATTGAGTTTCGAAAGTATCGACCCTCTCAAGAAAAAGCTCTAAAAGTTTTGCCTCCGTACACATTCAGCTCTAAAATGTATTGGCACCCAATCTCTTAGGCACCCAGAAGTATTGGCATCCCGCAAGGCCAGCTCTCAAAAGTACTGCCACCCTTGACGATCGGCTCTAAAAAGCATTGGAGCACTACATGGCCAGCTCTAACAGTGCTGGTGCCCTATCTGTCCAGCTCTCGAAAGTATTGGCACCCTATTTGATGGCACTCAAAAATATTGGCACCCTACGCGTTTGGCGCTCGGAAGTATTGGTGCCCTTAGCATCCTACTCAAAAGTATTGGCGCAGTACACGGCCAGCTCAAACAATGCTGGCACCCTATCTGTTCGGCTCTCAAAAGTATTGGCACCCTACACAACAAACTCTCAAAAGTATTGGCTATCTGCGCTTCAGGCTTTAAAAAGTATTCGTACCCTTTGCCATTGACTATCAAAAGTATTGGCACACTACACGCCAAGCTCAACCAGTGCTGGCACCCTATCTGTCTGGCACTCAAACGTATTGGTGCCTTTTCTGTCCAGAGCTCGAGAGTATTGGCACCTTTATCGTCCGGCTTTCAAAAGTATTGACACCCCTAGCGCCTGACTTTTGAAAGTATTGGTACCCTTCGCATCCTGCACTCAAAAGGATTGGCACCCTTTGCGTCCGGCTCTCAAAAGTATTGGTGCCCTTCTCCTCTGGCTCTCAAAAGTATTGGCGCCCTATGTGTCTAGTGCTCGAAAGTATTGGCGTCCTGCACTTTCAGCACTCTAAAATATTGGTGCATACGTGTCCGTCTCTCGAAAGTATTGACGCCCTACGCATCCGGCTCTCGACATTATTGGCGCCCTTTGCCATTGGCTCTCAAAAGTATTGGCACCCTAGATAGGCAGCTTACGAAAGTATTGGTGCCCTATCTGAATTCTGCCACGTCAAGCATCACTCACATTTTCTTCAGGAAATATACAGTTCTAGATATAATTATTCTTTCTTTGGCACGAAACTCGTCCTGCTCCGTTTGTCGAAATCAACAGTTGAGGTGTCAAATCGATCAGCTCATTGAGGACAGGTGTGCTATGACTTTGGGAAGTGATTGGAATGCCAGAAATCCCGCCACAGAAGCTCAAATTTCCCATAAACTTGCATTGAGTTTTGAAAGTATTGGCCCTCTAAACTGAAAGCTCTAAAAGTTTTGCCTTCATACACATTCGGCTCTAAAATGTATTGGCACATGATGTGTTCAGCTCTCAGAATTATTGGCACCCTATCTGGCTGGCTCTCAAAAGTATTGATGTAACAAGTTAAAGAGTTAAGAATATTTTGGGGCACCTATATGTAATAACCACCTCTTTTTCCCACCCTTTATAGACTCCACATTCTCTCTTTGGGAACAGAAGGGTCTGAAATGCTTTGAGGATCTTTTCATCAACGATGTGTTTGCGAATTTTTCTGAATTATCCTCGTCATACAGCCTACCTCCATCTCACCTTTTCCGTTTCTTTCAAATTAGGCACTGTGTCTCCTCCCTATTCACTGGGTTTCCCTCCTTACCTATAAAGTCTGCATGGGAAGAGGTGTTCAAGCTGAACCCTTGCAAAAGGGGCATTATTTCAAAGATATATGCAACGATTTGGTCTCAAGACCAAATGGCATGGGAGGAGGAATTGGGCCTGGAGCTTGAGGATGATTACTGGTGCAGAGTGTTAGATAATATACAGACCACCACCTCCTGTGCTAGACTCAGTTTCATACAATTTAAAGTGGTCCATAGAGCTCACCTCTTTTGGAGTAAACTATCTAAAATATATCACAATGTTCCCGACATGTGTGAAAAATGTAAACTTTCTCCCTGTAACCTGAGTCATATGTTTGCACTCTGTCCCAAACTACAGAACTGTTGGAACTCCTTTTTTAGGACTATGTCCGACATTCTTAGAATCAATTTGGAGGTCTGTCCTCTAATTGCCATCTTTGGTGTTTCATCTCAGTGTCAGCCTCTGAACCTTAGACAAGCTAGTGTTGTGGCCTTTACATCGTTGCTTGCTCGGCGCAGAATATTGTTGTCTTGGACCTTGCCGCAACCCCGCTCTATATTAGTCGGGCTTAAAGATCTAATGTTCTTTTTGAAGCTGGAAAAAAGCAAGTATAACATCAGAGGTAGCGGAGACTCATTTTTGGGAAAATGGCAACATTTTATTACCTACTTCAAGGATCTACACACCCTGGAGGTAGATTAAGGAGACGTGGACGATCAATACTATCCATCTTACCCCCCCCTTCTTCCCTTTTTTAAGTTATTTATTTATTTATTTATTTTTATTGATTCTGTATGGATTTATGAAAATAATACGCAACATATGTAATTGAATTACATGTACATGAATCATAAATAAATGAATCATAA
This sequence comes from Noturus placidus, assembly GCA_022414735.1. NCBI lineage: Eukaryota > Metazoa > Chordata > Actinopteri > Siluriformes > Ictaluridae > Noturus > Noturus placidus. The sequence continues at coordinate 5,251 of JAFFST010052082.1, forward strand.
GAGTTAAGAGTATTTATTTTTCACCGTTGTTCCATTTTGATGTGTTGAAGCCTTGATTCAACCAAATATAATGCTGATCAGTCATCCATTAGGATGGTCTGATCCCTGCACTCTGGGATGGATTACTTTAGTCTCCGCCCACATATCAAGAGGAAAATGCATTTTTTTTACCATGCCAGTAAAGGAAATAAAACCGACTGTCATGTTTTTGACTTATTTCTTCTCTATATAGGTATGTTGTGCATGTTTGGCTCGACTGTTTTATTTGTGTTAACTTGCTAACATTTTGATATGTGCTTGCATTATGTTTCTGCTAGTTTTGAGTATATGTGACTAAGTTTTATAGTGTGTGTGTGTGCACGCACGTGCAAGTCTCCGCCTCGTGCTTAGCCATGAAAGACACATATTTTGTACTTTTATTTAAATAATGTTGAATGCACTTTGTTTATTGTTTTGCACAAATGTGTATGTGTATATTGTTTTATTTTTGTAATTCATTCGAGTAAAGCTCTCATGGAAGTAACTCCGCTCAGGAAAGAGAAGGTGCAGTGCGTATGCACACTGCTTCCAGGGGTGAATCGTGACATACCCCCCCAAGGGCGCTACTCCCAGAGCGCCATGAACCCCCCCCTTGGTGGTCCCGGACCCCTGGGCAGAAAGTCCCAAGCAGAGCCAGGAAACCGTGCAGCAGGGCAGGAAAAACAAAAGCGCCGAAGGGTGTACATGACAGAGCAGGAAAGCAGCGTGAACGTCTCAGAAGAACAGGAGAGCAAGGTGATGTTCTCGGCTGATCCGGGAGGCTGAGGGGCTTCCTCAGCTGAGCAGGGAGGCTGAGGGGCATCCTTAGCTGAGCAGGGAGGCTGAACGATGTCCTCAGCCGAGCAGAGTGGCTGAGCGGCGTCCTCAGCTGAGCAGAGAAGCTGAGCGGCGTCCTAAGCCGAGCAGAGAGACTGAGCGACGACCTCAGCCAAACAGTGAAACAGAGCGCCATACTATGCAATGCAGGAAGGTAGAGTGGTGTCCTCGGCTGAGCAGAGAGGCTGAGCGATGGCGTCCTTGGCTGAGCAGAGAGGCTGAGCAATGACCTCAGCTGAACAGGGAAACAGAGCAGTGTACTCAGTGGTGCAGGAAGGCAGTGTGACATCATCAGCTGACCATGAGCACAGAGCATCGTCCTCAGCTGAAAAGGAATGCTGAGCGACGACCTCCACTGGTACTGGAGATTGCGGGGTGTCCACTGCCAGGAGCCCAGAGTCTGCTATGGTGGGTTTCATTGGTTCCCGGAGGCAGTGTAGCTGAACTATGCGGTTGGCGACTTGAGGCGTGACTTGGAGCTCGAGGACTTGAGGCGTGACTTGGAGCTTGGGGACTCCTAGATGGGTCCCACAGTGGGGCTCTGGGGTCCCTAGCTGGACCTCTGGCTGGAGCTGGGCAGGTGAAACCTCTTTGTGGGTTTCAGGTTCTAGCTCTTGTTCCGAGGTTAACACATGGGCTTGTGACAGGAGCCCGGGCACTGGAAGTTTCATGTGGTCCTCATCCTGGAGCTCGGCAGGTAAGCCCACCTCGTGGGTCTCAGGTTCGGGCTCTGGGGTGGCCAGGTTAACTCCCGGTGGGACCAAAACTTGGCTGTCAGGCTTGAGCATGGACAAAACTTTGCTGTTAGGTTTGAGCATGGACAAAACTTGGTTCTCAGGCTTGAGCATGGACAAAACTTGGGTCTCAGGCTTGAGCATGGACGAAACTTGGTTCTCAGGCTTGAGCATGGAGGAAACTTGGCTCTTGGGCTTGAGCATGGTCGAAACTTGGCTCTCGGGCTTGAGTATGGACAAAACTTGGCTCTCAGGCTTGGACGTGGACGTAACTTGGCTCTCGGGCTTGGACGTGGACGAATCTTGGCTCATGGGCTTGGATGTGGACGAAACTTGGCTTTCCGGCTTGGACCTGAACAAAACTTGGCTTTCGGGCTTGGACCTGGACGAAGCAGCACTTGCATGCGTGTGCTCGGAGGTTGCCGGGTTAACCTCCGGCTGGAGCTCGGCAGGTGAGTCCACCTCGTGGGACTCAGGTTCGATCTCCGCATTTGCCAGTAGAGCATCTGGCTGAGGTACTGAGGCTGCAATGTTGAACTCGGGTTGGAGCTCTGCAGGTGAGTCCACCTTGTGGGGCTCAGGTTCGAGCTCTACGGTTGCCAGTAGAGCATCTGGCTGAGGTACTGAGGCTGCCATTTCTAGGTCCTCATAGTAGTGGTCAAATGGCGGGTCAGGCTGGGGCTGTCCATCGATTCTCCACCCCAGCAAACCTAATCCACGTAGCTGCCCTTGCTGAGAAAACTCACTGAGAAAGCTCTGCAAACTGAGTGATGTCATGGAGTGCGGAGGAACCAGCATTTACCAGCTGCTCTGCCCAGTAACGGGCTGGCCCGCAAAATCTTGACACCATGAATCCGATCCATTGTCTTTTCGTGGGTTTGGGATATGCCAAGCTGCAGAAATATATGTGACAGCTCATCAGAAACTTTCCTCAATCCCGCTGTCTCTGGCTGGAGTTCAACGTTGTATGGTTGTGGAAAATGCACGGATGCAAAACGAGGCCAGCAATCCGTGCGTTTGCCGAGACGGTGCAGTCCTGCTACTCTGCAAAGTCTCTCTTGTCCACATACTGCGTCCATGTTTATGTGGAAGATTCTGTCGTGTTTCCGTGATGGCGGAGAATGAGGGCTGGACACAAACGCAATATGAACAGTTCTTTATTTAGAAGAGAGGTAGGCAACATTATCCAGAAACATAATCCCAATGACAGTAATCCAAAACATGCGAAGGTCAGGCAATCGAGCAGACAGAATCCAAACAGGGCGATGCAGAATGCGTGGTCGGAGTCACAGAAAGCAAACAAGGTCGGTACACTAAGCATTAACATGGACAATGGCTCAAGACGGGTTAGCGGAGAAACCTGTCTAGACCGTAATAACAAGGACAAAACAAAACGAGATACTAAACCAGGAAACGGGACATGAACAAAGACTAGGATGTGATATACCGAGGCTGTGAAAGTTATCTAAACATATACGTAAACAGATGCAAAAGGAGATAACAGGATTTCTCATTTATTCAGACACATGACAGGTAGACACATGACAGACATGGGAGGAGATATGACGAAAACATAAACAAATTCCACGTGTTGGAAATGTTAATAAACTCCACTCAGGAAAGAGAAGGTACAGTGCGCATGCGCAATGCTTCCAGGGGGGAATTGTGACATCTATATAGAGAGGGGGACAACATTTTGGAGGCACCGCTGGTATTGCTGCTCAGATGTCCAGTGTCCACAGATTGTGCATTGAGTTCTGCACCAGCTAAATCCCCCATACTACATCCAGGCAGGCTGCAGCAAGGCACATCTTGCTGTTTAAGGGGAGCTGGAAGTTGGTGGTCGAGTTCACGTTTCCTGAGCTAGTACATTACTTTACAACAGTAAAGACCCACCAGGTCAGAATCAACTTCTACACAGTTAAAGGCCCCCTTGCTGTCAACCTGTCAGCCCTGGAAGAGCTACAGAAAGAGGTAAGTGGACTGTTGCACACCCTGAATAGAGACAATTTACTGGGAATCTGTGACTTTTTGAACATATCAGGCGTACAAAGAGCTGATGTTAAAGGAAAATTAAACATCTCATTGGTGACTCACATTCTGAAGCACCTTGAAAGAGAGGAAGTGACAGAGCTAGAAGACAATGAGATGTCAGAGTTATTACTACTGAAAGACAAAATTGCAGATGTTAAGTAGCATTGATAATGAAAGCGCGCACACTGAACATGACATTCAGGAGACAGATACACTGAAAAAAAATTGGATGAACTGAGTATTGCAAGTAAACAGAAAAAAAATTGGAGTCATGCAGAATACTACAGTCAATGCTGCCGTTAATGGTTCTGCGCACCAAGCTACTGCAAGCTCTCCAGTAAACACCCAATCTTCAGTCAATGCCCAGCACCAGCAAAGCACACACTAGCGCAAAGATTAAAAAATTTCTGGACAAATAGGCGTACCTGGTCAGAGAGATAAACTGACATTTTCCAGCCTTGCTCATCAGATTGAGAATGGACTAAACAGAGGTTATCCTGAAATAGAGATTATGGATACTGTGATCGGAGCTATTTCTCCAAGCTTGCAGCTACACAGCTATTTGGAGGGAAGACACTCTTCCCACTCTGAGGTGCATTCTGCGTTCCTACCTCCAGGAAAAGATCGCCACCGAGCGCTCTACAAACAGCTAGCTTCAGAAGCACAGCATAGCAAGGAGAGACCCCAAAGCTTTGTGATGTGTGTCTTAGATCTAAGACAGAAAGCATTATTTGCATCCCAAGAGTCAGAATCAGACCTTAAGTATGACCCAGCTCTACACACAGTGCTTACTTGTCTCCAGAATGACAGTATCAGATAGACATGCAGCCCCTTCTGCTAGACCCTAAAACCTCAGATGAGCTTTTGTTAGAGAGATTAAACATTGTATGTGCAAATGAAGCAGAATGAAGAAATGAAAAGAGGTATAGCACCCAGCAGCCAGCAACAAGTGTAAGTGTGTTCCAGTCAGAGGATCCACCACCTACAAAGTGCTCCATGAAAGAAGCTAGAGCTAAGGTACCACCTGAATTGATGACAGAGTTATCAGAACTTAAGACAGGTGTTGCTTCTCTTAAGGGCCTTAGTGCAGAAATAGCTCAGATTAAGGACACACTACAACAGCCTATGTTTCAACCTGAGTTCTATGGGCCACCTTCAGTGAGGATGTCAAGCAGAGACCCCCAGCCAGTTTCCCACCAGAAGTATTATAGCAGCCCCAAGCCTCAGCCCCAACACAGCCCCAGTGTGCCCCTCACCTGTACACTAACTACTCTGCTCATGTCTGAAGGAGGTGCCTTGTCTGCCAGCAGACCAGATCAAATGAACATTGTATGCACTGCTACCGAGTTGAGAACATTTCCGAGCTGGGTGAAAAATCAGAGGAGTTAAAACATCAAGAGAGCTCCTTGAAATGAAAGAGGGTTACCACTGAGAGACGAGTGTTAATTATAGCCTGTGGAATGTCCCAGAACTCTGTAAATTGTGGCAATAAAGATTCACTAAAGGAGAATGAATGTTCATTCTGTAAGGAGACAGTGAATTGTTCCAGAGCATGTCAACAACAACATTGGCTGAAAAAAGAAATGCACTCACCTGATAACTGACAAGGGTAATGGAAAGTCTCCCAGCAAATATAAAAATGCACACTACTTGCCACCCCTAGCTCCAATTGGTAACTTGCGCAAAATCACCTCACTAGTTGGCAGACAATGTCTTTTTGAATGCTATCTGAATAGTCACCAACTCCAAGCTTTATGGGACCCAGGGTCCCAGGTGTCATGTCAAATGGAATACTTACCAAGCTTCAGACTGAGAGATGTTTCAGAAATCCTGAATTCACCTGACATCACATTGACTGCAGCAAATGAATCTAAAATGCCTCACCTGGGTTGGATTGAGACATCCGTCCTTCTGGATCAGAAACTAACCAAGCCAATGAACCGTTGATTCCAATACTTATGATGAAATGGTGTCACCTGTCCCATCCCATCATAGGTGTTAATATCATCAAGCACATCTTGGCAAAGACTGATAAGAGCAAACAGTACAGTACTGTGAAGAAATCTTTCCGAAGTCTCAAAAGAAATAAAGTGAGAGCTTTCCTACAGGCTGTTAGTGCAGAACAGGTAGATGAGTATGCAATGAAAACAAAGAAAAGATGGGTGGAGTACCAAAACGCAGTATCATTCAGATTGAGTGTTGTGTAGCTACCAGCCTTTTAAAGATGACATGACCATGTTGTTTCAGGCAGACCTGAACCCCCAATGGCCAGATGATCTTGAGTTCTATGACACACTAGTCAGAGTCAAGAAAGGTGTTTTTCCAGTCATCAATGTTGCTGTTTATAACCCAACAGACCACAACATTGTTTTGCCAGGGCAGGTGGTAATTGGCACAGTACAAACCATAATTGACTGTGTTACCTGTCCAGATTTTTTAAAAGGCTTCAAAACCAGCCACCATGAACCACACCAGAATCCAGGCCCCATCCTGGTAGTGAACAGTGGGATCCACCCGTAGATGTAAGTTACTTGAAAGAAGAACAGAAACAGATAGTCAGACAAATGCTCAGAAAATAATGTCATCCCTTTTCAAGATCAGATAATGATATTGACTGCATTGAAAGATTGCAAATGGCCATCATATTCTTCACCTGTTGTGTGTGTGAGAAAAAAAGATGGCACCCTTCGGTTGTGTATAGATTACAGAGACCTGAACAGTAAGACCCATCCTAACCGCCAGCCCATCCCTCGGGTCCAAGACATCATGGACAGTCTGGGTGGTAATTCCTGGTTCTCTCCCCTGGACCAGGGAAAAGTTTACCACCAGGGATTTATTTCTGAAGAGTGCAGACCAATGACAATTTTGTTACTCCATGGGGACTCTATGAGAGGATATGCATCCATTTCAGCCTCATGAATGCCCCTGCTGCTTTCCAACACTGTATGGAGGAATTTTTGGAAGGGCTCCGGTGTGACATCTGCATCCCTTATCTGGATGACACACTGGTCTTCAGCAAAAGCTTTGAAAATCATTTGGAGGATGTGTAGAAAGTGTTGAAATGCCTCAGAGAGTATGGCATCAATCTCAAACCAAGTAAATGTGACTTCTTTAAACCTGAAATCAGAGTTCGAATTCGGGTTCGAATGGAGTAGGGCACGAAGCTGGAGGCTCCTGCTGATTTTGATTAAAATTTTAATTACTTTGTGCTTTTTGGTCATATAATATACCTTAGCTTATTTTACTCCTCATCTTTGCTTATAATTAAAAAATTTTGGCATGTTAAAAAGTCTGGAAAGAATACGAAAACCCGAGGTGGCATTCAAACACGACTGAGGCCAAGTGTGCACGCCATGAGCGTGTCCTCCTCTCCCCCTGAATCCGCGTTGCCGAGCGGTGACTTTGATCTGGCCACACTCAAGCTTCAGCTGTTGGCATCATTGAGCAAGGATATCGCTGATATTTTAAAAACGAAGCTCCAGGAGATTCTCAAGGAAGCGCTGTCTACTATCCAACTTGACCTGCAGGTTGTGAAAACACAGCAGGTTAATGATAAAGTTGTTACCGAGGCTACCATATCAGCGCTGAAAGGTACGGTTGTAGAAATGGAGCATGCGCTGTCTGGTTATACACATGACATAGCACACATGAACTCCACTGTCAAGTCTCTCACTGCGACCGTGACGCAATTACAGAATAAATATGAGGATTTGGAGACAAGGTCGCGGTGCAATAACGTTCGAATAATGGGAGTTCCAGAAGGTTCGGGCAATTGTGTGCAGATTCCACTATCACAGTGACTGTGTTAATATTTTACAACATGCGAGAAAGCTCCAGCAGATTAAAGTGAGGGGTTTGATTATCTCCGTTTTCCCTGACTATACAGTCAAGATAGCCCGGGCACGAGCTGCATTTATTGAGGTTCGGTGTCAACTTCGTGATGTTGAGGGCGCTCGGTATGAAATACTTCACCCAGCTCAGCTTCACATTACATATACTGGTGCCCAGAAGAACTTTATTTCAGCGAAGCAGGAGAATATGTGAAACTCTTGATATCAGGATGAACTGTATCACCTGCACAGCAGCGTGTTTGGGTTTTTTTTTTTTTTTTGCTTTTTTTAAGTTAAGGGCATTATATCTGTTATTGTGCGCAGACTGTTTATCAAGAACTTGAAGTCAGTAGGGCATTTTTTCTCTTACTGAAATCTTTTGTTTTGGTAAGGGTTGGTTAGTTCAGCGTTCTTTCCGAGTGGTTGTCTCATTGTGGACAACTTTTGGTTATAGAGGGATACACTGCTGTCTCCTTTGGGTTAAGGAGACTTTGGGTGTTTTTATGTTTGAGGGATTGTTGGGGGAAGGGGAAATCACTCCAGCTCTAATTGACTATTTATATCCCTATGGTTTACTTTATTAGATGGTTAGTAGTAATTTTGATCCCAGCATGGCTAAGATTTATTAGTTGGAACGTCATAGGTATGGGTAATCCTGTTAAGAGATCTAAGGTTTTTATATATTTTATATATTTGAAACTTTTAAAAACGCCGATATAGTATTTTTACAGGAGACTCG
>JAFFST010052083.1:1899-14947 GCA_022414735.1 Noturus placidus
TGCTTCTTCTAGAACTCAATTGCTAGATCTTGTATAGTAGCACTACTTGTATTGTTCTCTGCTTGATATCACTTTGCTTGTATCTCTAGTTTGTAAATCGCTTTGGATAAAAGCGTCTTCTAAATGAATAAATGTAAATGTAAACGCTGATTATGTTGGTATATATACTGGTATATATCCAGCACACATCACAGAGTATTAGATAAGATAATATTCGTTAAATTAACTTAGTTTAGAGTCCATACGATAGTTTATCAGTCTTAGTTATTGTCTATGTTATGTTTCATTGTTAGATTAGTTCATTTAGTCCATGCTGGTTTTCCGCTCCCAGTCCATAGTCATAGTTAATGTTTCTTGTTTTGTATATCGACACTGTTTTCCGGGAACTCAACATTGATTCCTGCCCTGCCCCATTTATGCCTGTTTGCCCATCACCTGACATTTGCATGTTTCTGGATTACATTTTTTAACACAATTTGGATTTACCTGCCTGTGTATCTCTACAATAAAACCGTCAAACTGCATTTGAATTCCATCCTATCTCCCTACATCATGAGATGTGACACTTATATGCATAAATAAATAAATGTAATAGTTTCTTCTCATTATGTTTCTCATGAAAATTAAACTGGATCGTTGCTGTAATACAAACAAAAGAATAATAATAATTAGAAAAAACAATAATTTATGTCATTATTAGCCGTGAATAGGCTGTACTCTAGAGAATTGCAATAAGACAGCTATTATTCTCTTGTTTAAATTTCCTGGTTTAATTTTCTGTAATGTTTATGATGTAAATGTGAAATCTTTTGAGTTTTATTTAATAGATGTAGAAGAGAAGCTGTTAACATACAGTAACTGCTGTGAATAACTGCTTCCATAACTGCCACTCTCACACAGTGAACTATTACAGTGTTTTCAGAACAGCATGCAGTTATAATGTGTTTATTACTGCCATTAAATCTGGGTTCTATATTTAACATAATAATCAAACTATGCAATAGAAAATTCCAAATGCAGTCAAATCATTCTGGTTTAGTCTGCACTCTAGTGGCTTTAACTGATTAATACAGTGTGAAGTAGCAGATTGATAAGATTCTAAAGCAAGTGTTTAAAATTATAAAAAAAATAAGTGTATGTAACCCACTCGAAAATAGCCTACTCACAGCATAACGTTATTATAGTTTAATATCTGATTTCTTGATTACTTTTAGTTAGGTTTTCCCTGCACACCGTTTTATCCAGTAGGTGGCAGTGGTGGTGTTGCACAGAGGGAAAACTGTTACACTGATTTTCAGAGAAGAAGACGAAAAATCGTGAACAGCAGAACGATAGAGAGCTAGTTAAGAGTTTTTGTTTTTCCACCAAATCTACTTCTAATGCAAGAATAACAGAGCAAAGAGTCGAAATTACGATAAAGAGTTTACCTATTTTATGATTTTCTCCGGTTGTTTTTTATTTTGGATGCATGATTCGAGAGGGAGTTCCATTGGACAAATTCGCCATTGGACACGTGAGGCAGAAGGCGCGAATGATCATCTTGCCTGCAACACGAACTGCTTCTACTCACCATTTCTTCATTGCATCGTACAGATAAGCGTGAGATCTTACTCCACTTTAAAAAAAAAGAAGAAACATTTAAACAAAACATACAACCCGGGTAGATGGACTCTGGATTATTATTTAGAGGTTATTTCATCAGAGCTCTGAATTCATTTTATTTCATTTTTCTACTGGTTAATGTTTGATGTTCAATATACGCTGACTATATGTTCTGAGTAAACTATTTTGGTACTTTCATTTGTCTATTCCTCTTGTGAAAAGTTCCTTAGAAGGCAGCACTTCACTCTACATTATAATAAATGCCCCTTACATGTCAATCTAGTAACCAGTTGGCAAAAAACTAATATCCTTAATCAGCTTGACACTGAAACTATTCTCTTCTACTTTTGTTCTCAAAATTCTAAAATAATCTTTAAGAAATCAAATCGGGAGTGAGGCAGATGACTTGGCTTCTCTACATCCAGGTATACACTCAGTGTTCCTGGATCGACTCCAGATCCACCACTCTGACCAGGATAAAGTGTTTACTTAAGATGACTGAATGAATAATTAGATGTCACATGAATTTAAATGGCACACTTATATAACACTTTCATCCAAAGCACTTTACACTGTCTCATTCACCCATTCACACACCAATGGTAACAGAGCTGCCATGCAAAGTGCTAACTTGCCATCAGGGGCAACTTAAGGTTTAGTGTCTTGCCCAAGGACTCAGAATGTGGAGTCATGCGGGCCGCGAATCGAACTGCCAACCTTACGATTAGTGGAAAACCCGCTCTGCCAACTGAGTTACAGCCACCCCGATATGTTTTAGTTACAAATATATCCTTACACATCTCACTCGAGTAGAGTTGGTTATCTGTTAAAGAGAGCACAGACATTTGTTCTCTTGTGCATTTCTGAACACAAACTTTTAGAGAACTGGAAATAAACTGATTAAAGCTGTTAAAGCCAAATTTACAGTATACAGACTGTGTAATCAGAAATGATTATGTGTGAACAGAAATGATAAACTATTATTATGTTCATAACATCTGGACTTTACAGAATCTGAATACTGCAGTAAGACTCTGTAATAACTAAACATTACAATTTATAATACATATTCATTTGTTTCTGACTTGTAATATAAACAATTGTAAACAGTGTGTAATTGAGCAGGTTATTAACCACAGTAAGAGGGATTATATTCATCATTTACATTAATTATAACAGTAATGTCATGTTCAGTAAAATGCTCTGTGAAAAATGTGTGTGTGGTTTTAGTACAGCTGTTTCCTCAGCCCCAGTCACTGTGGCTTCTCTGGCGCAGTAATAAACTGCAGTGTCCTCGGTCCTCAGACTCTTGGCCTCTAAGTATTGTGTGCTTGCTGGGACGTCTTCTGTCATGGTGAATTGGTTCTTCAAAGTCTCTGCATATTCTGCATTATTAGTACCAGCATTCATCCTACCAATCCATTCTAGAGCTTTCCCTGGTTTCTGTCGGATCCAGTGCATGTAGTAGCTTGTCATATCAAAGCCATTTATTTTACAGGAGATCTTCACAGTTTCTCCAGGTCTCTTTACCACAGCAGGAGACTGGTCCAGTCTGATCTCAGCACTGCAAAAACCTGCCAGATAAAACAATCAAAAATCATTATGAATGCATTAATCATACACTCAGTAGTAAACAAAAAAAGAAGTCTCAGATACCTCGTGTTAACATGAGTATAAAAATGCACTGCTGAATAACGTTTAGCTCCATAATCAAACTCTGTGATGGAAGTTCTGTAATTCAGTTTGATGATATGAGCTTTAGCTGAGCAACAATATATAATGTAGAGCAAATAATAACAGGATGGATTTGCATAGATTTCCTTTTAACCAATAGAGTCAGGTCTATAATGTGAACCTCCACAGGCTGATTTTGCACGTGCCAATGATGAGAGTGATGTCACATTTTACAGATTGCCAGTTCAGCTTAGTGGTTGTTTTTAATAATTGGGTTACCTGCAAGTAACCTTCAAATTTCTTATGATTTATTCATTTCCATCACTATAGAGATGGTTGTTAATTATTAATGAACATATTTTAAATAATGAATAAATAACTTCAGAATGTTTTACTTCAATTAGCAACTAAACACTTTTTCATTCAACATGAATACTTAATGTAAATGTTTAAATCTGCATAGATTTTTTAATCAATGTCTATATACGGAACGTTATAATTTAAATGTATTTTACATTTACATAATCTGTCTGAATTGTTGTGTTTATTGCTATTGTTATTTAGAGGATGACTCTGCTCCTAATTCTGAGAGATAAAACTTGTGCCATTTCTAGTTTCAGAAAATGTTTCTTTTAAAAGCAAGTTTCATGACTTTTACCTCAGTAGAAGTGAGCTACTGCCCTCTATAGGTGCAACAACATTTACACTTTGTTTCTCTTCATGCAGATGTGTGTTTTGTACTGAGCTGAGTGTTTGGAGCTTCTATCACTGATACCAACCTCCACTTTACACAGCTCAGATTCAACAAACTGCACAAAAGCTTTGCCATGGAATGACATATTATTAATGATGGATTAACTGTATATTGTATAAAACCAAAGTGATTTGAACTACTCAGCTGCTCTCCCCCTCCTTCTCCACCACACACACACACACACACACACACACACACACACACACACACGTCCCTAATGTAAGAGACATGAGTGAAGGGTCTGCATAAAATGCATCATCAACTACTATATTGTGTGAAGATGCTATGATCACTAAAAAAACAAAACAAATAAATACCTGCACACTCCTCCAAAATGAACAAATGAGCATTTTACAGAGGAATTGTGACTTTTAATGGAGTAAGACAAAAGGAGAAATAAATCGGAGCACTAAAATGAATTGATGTTTATAATAAATGTCTCTGGGGTTCAGTTTCCTGCTGATGAGATATTCATTATTGTTATAAACTACAAATTCATAGGAATGTTATATATAGATGGTTTAGTTTACACAGACTTCCCCCTCAAGGTATAAAATAACAGTAACTTTGACTATGAGTAATTGAAAATAAACTGCCACTGAAGGGCATAGGGTTGCATATGGACAGAAGGGACATGTCCCTACCAATATTTTGGGATGGCAGAATTGTCCCTACCAATGTTTGCGCAAACTTGTTCACATTATTTTTGGAGTGAAGTCATGTAAATTCCATAAAATACTCTCCCAGAAGCTCCAGGATTAGTCATGCTAGCATTTGCTTGGCTGAAAGGGAGGGGGTATCTGAAGGCTCAACTTACGTGCAAATATCGAACTGCCAGTGTAGAGTGAAGACACAGAGGCGAGGGCTTATCAAGGCTGTCAGTCCTCTATTGCCTGCATGGCACAGCATACATAAAGTATTTTTACCCATGCCAACACGTTTTGTATGGGGTAGTTATTATGCCACCAAAAAAAACAAAAAACGACAATACATCAGGAGCTTTTTCCCCCCACCCAAAGCGTAAGTAATAGGTAGTAAACTAACTGTCCAGTAGCCACAATGATTTAAAATGAAAAACTGTCAAATGATGTTAGTTAATCGTGTTAGCTAGCGTTAACTAGCAAGCTAACCCTGCCTTATGTCATCTGCAGGCTAGCAGTCAGGTTGATAGCTGGAACATAAAATAGGTGCATATATGAAATTATGTCGAGTTGAATTTTAGTCTAGAAAACTCATGAAAATGTCATAATTTAATGAATTAGTTTGTATGCAGGAAATCTAGCAGCAGGCTGAAGAAGAGCAGGATGAAACAGCTGCATCTTCAGGGTTTCAAGTGAGGTCCTAATTATGAATTATATTTTGGAATTGTAGGGAGGCATCAGCATTAAAGTCAGTCTTTAGGATGTTCAGCAAATATACAGAATAACCTTTGAAAGTCAACATATTGATCATGAGTTTGTTTTGAAAAAAAAAAAAAAAAATCTTACATCAAAACATAATATCCTATTCACTCAATATTAGCATTTCCCTCCAAAAATAAATGGGATCCAAAGTTTAACTGTATGTTTATGTATCTTCATCAATCCATAATTTTATTACACACAGGAAACTCAGAAATCAAGTAGGCCTAAAGATGCCGTAGGACAGGTTGAGGGAGAAGCAGCTGGACCTTCAGGGCTTCAGGTGAGGTCTTAAAATGAAACTGTGGTTAAACTATATGAAAAGTTCATATGCAAAAACATATCTCCATATCAGTGATATGCGGTGAGGTTTGTGGCTGGGGAGGCACTGACTCTTTCAAAGTGAGATTTACAAATATATGAATTCAACAGAGAAGCATAAATTCACCATTCAACTGGCTGCTTGCACATTGACTGCTGATTATGTTTCATATCCCATATCAGCATTATTTACGCACACATAGATAAGGTACATATTTGGCCAGAGAGAGAGCATTTGCTCTGCACCCTCCATGTGTTCTTAATTTGTCATCAAAATTCCACAATTCATACTCATTCAATACAAATGAAAGTATATTTGCATTTACATTTATTCATTTAGCAGACGCTTTTATCCAAAGCGACTTACAAATGAGAGCGCACTCACACACCAATGATAGTAGAGCGGCCATGCAAGGTGCTAGCTTGCCATCGGGGGCAACTTAAGGTTCAGTGTCTTGCCCAAGGATACTTCGGCATGGGATCACCCGGGCCGGGATTCGAACCACCAACCCTACGATTAGTGGACAACCTGCTCTACCGATTGACCCACAGCCACCCTAAAAGACAGTCCACAACTAAAAGACAAATGTAGTTTTATTCTTTAAAATATATATTTTTTTCTTATCTTGTTTTAAATATATTTTTTAACTTTATTATTAAAAAAGGGCTGGTCTTTTATTTTTGTCGTGAACTGTACAGCAGTGTATGCATGGTCTTACCCTTACTTGCCTGTCATTACTCACATAATCAGATCCCCAAAACACCTCCTTCACTTCACAGGCCACCTAACTTTTAGCCACATAACGCAAAATGCCAGATCTGGGCTTTGTTTGTGACATCTGTTGTCTTGTCTACTTCTACAGCAACAAATAGGGTTGCATTAATCTCCTTTTTTTTATATAATTTCTAATCACATCACTTCAATTTAATCGTGAATTCTGTTTGATAAGCCAGAAAACACAGTGGATGTCTCCAAATTTCGAGCTAACATCATCTTTCTCAGCAAAAGCATGTAATAGTTCTACATAGCTGCCATGATTCGAAGAGGTCATACTCTCATCGTTAGCATGAAATGCTAATTGCTGTTTTGCTAGGAAGCAAGTTGCATTAATGAGGTATTTTAAAATCTCTTGGTTTTCCTTTTCCTTTGCATTGTGGACGCTAATATTGAGGCTCTGCTGTTTGTTCAAAGCCAAATCTATTCTTGCGCTTCCAAAAGTTTTTAAATCAATTTGGCTTTGAACTGTAGTAGTTGAACTTTTTGCTGAAACTTCTTGGTATATTTTTCAAGTCACAAAATCCCGTTGTAGACCAGACATTGTCACTCGTTGAGAACAAAAGGCAGAAAAGCAGAAATTGTGGTTTGTCGTAGCACAAACACACAGCCAGTCTTTTCAGGTGTACCACTCCGTTTGAAAAGAGTGTGTTATCTTCTGTCCCGTTGTTTGAAGCAAATCTTTTAGCTCTGGCATCGGTCTTCCATTATTTATCACTTCCAGTTTTGATTGATTGATTCCAGTTTTGATAAATGTTTTAGATTATATATATCTATATATATATATATATATATATATATATATATATATATATATATATATATCTCATCTTCCATTTTTGCAGTCAGTTCAATTAAAAATAATTGATGCGGTGTACTTAACTTACTCTACTTGACATTTTTAGCTAGCATATTACCCACAATGCAATTGCCCACAATGTCTGTAATACGTGAATAAGAACAAGCCTGTATGCTCATACACGCCCCCATCATGGAGGCAGAGGTACTGGGTGCCTCCCATCTGCTTTTTCACTGTGGCGTTATGTCAGATCAGCAAGACTAATAAATTATACACATACGTGAAATAAATGACTTAGACCAAGGGTGCCCAATACGTCGATCGCGATCGACCGGTCGATCACAAAGGAAGTGCGGGTAGATCGCCATTCAAAAAAAAAATATAGATATTAGTGTTGACGTACAGGGCAGCCAGTCTGAGATTTCATCTTTTCTCTCACCACGCGTGTGATCAAACGTGCCAGATACTGCTAAAGGCTAGCAAGCGAAATCACTGAGTTAACATTTTTCAGTTTTTGAAAGACTTCATTGACAAAACCCAGCTCCCAGTGTGCAAATTGATATCAGTCACCATGGACAGTGCGTCCGCAATGGTTGGCAGCGCAAATGGATTCATTGCCAAGTGCAGGGAAGACGATGCATTACCTGACTTCATTAATTACCACTGTATCATATACCAACAATCCGTATGCGCAAAAATGCTAAACATGAAAGAGATTATGGATGTGGCAACAAAGATCGCCTGTTCTATACGTGATAGATCACTTCAAAGACGGCTGTTCTGTGCACATCTGGAGAAGACAGACTGCGACCACTCGAGCTCCTGCTACACACTGACAGAGATTTCCAGAGCTCTGTCCAGAGATAAAGGAGTTTCTTTTTGCTGCTAAACATGCAGAATACACCCAACTCAATGATGATCAGTGGCTGCTGGACTTGGCATTTTTAACCAATCTGACCAACATGTTAAATGAGATTAATTTGGAGCTGCAAGGAAAAGACAAAACTGTGGTCAATATGATCAGCTCAGTTAATGCCTTTAAACGGAAAATGCAACTCTGTCCTCAAATCTGCAGCACCATGATTTTGGGAACTTCCAAAACCACACATAAGAGCTGGAGACTGAGACTTAAATTTGGTGTTCCACAAGGTTCTGTTTTAGGCCCACTACTTTTTACTATATATATTCTACCTCTAGATGAAATTATTTGTAAATATGGAATTAGCTTCCACTGTTATGCTGATGATACACAGCTGTATGTTTCAGCGAAGCCAGAGGACAGACAGCAGCTTAATAAAGTTGAGGATTGTGTAAGGGACATTAAACATTGGATGTTAACTAACTTCCTTTTACTCAACTCTAGTAAGACAGAAATACTTTTATTAGGATCATGTGTAGCTAGAAATAAGCTTTCTGATCACATAGTTACTCTGGATGGACTTTCTGTTTCATCATCTGCAGAAGTAAAAGACTCCAGTCTATCATTTGATGCTCATGTAGATAATATTACTATGATAGCCTTCTTTCAACGTAGAAATATTTCTAAAATAAGAAATATACTGTCAGTACATGATGCAGAAATATTAGTTCATGCATTAGTCACCTCTAGATTAGATTACTGTAATGCCTTACTGTCTGGATGTTCCAATAGAATTATAAATAAACTCCAGTTAGTCCAGAATGCAGGTGCTAGGGTCCTAACTAGAACCAGAATATACGACCACATCACCCCGATCTTATTCACACTGCATTGGCTCCCAGAAAAATCTCGCATTGGTTTTAAAATACTATTATTAACGTATAAAGCACTAAACGGTCTCGCATGTACAGTATGTGTGCGATCTTTTGGTCTTCTATGATCTGCCTCACCCACTTAGATCAGAAGATGCAGGCTATTTGGCAGTACCCAGAATAATGAAGGCTACAGCAGGGGGTAGAGCTTTCACTCATTGAGCTCCACAGTTATGGAGCAGTCTTCCAATTAGTGTTCGGGACTCAGACACAGTCTCAGTGTTTAAGTCTAGGCTTAAAACTTATTTGTTCAATCTAGCCTACCCTGACTAGACTAGACTTTTTTCCCAGTCCTAACAGTCTTTCTCTCCCTCTCTCGAGCTAACATGAACTTATGGAGACACTGGAAGATCCTGGTCCATTCTGGTCTCCTGGACCTGCGTGAGCTGTCTCAGGTGTCCTGCTTCTGGAGGGAGCTCTCATCTGCTCCAATTCCAGACTGCTGGGACTATGGCTTCTTCTGAGAGATATACATTTCATATAAATCAATAATGAACTTTTTCATAATATCTATTGTCACCCAGATGAGGATGGGTTCCCTTCTGAGTCTGGTTCCTATCAAGGTGTCTTCCTCTTAAACATCTAAGGAGTTTGGGATAAACATGCTGAGTTTGGGATAAATTTGCACCTTAATATCTGTATACTGTGTTTGTATATTTCTGTAAAGCTGCTTTGAGACAATGTCTATTGTAAAAAGCGCTATATAAATAAAGTTTAATTGAATTGCTTGAGGCTGGCTACCTACAGCTACTGTCCTTACTATGCAACCCTGGCTGATTCTATTCAGTGCAAGTCATCAGAGTAAGGTACTGACCAAAAATGTACTGAATTGTAGTGTGCCACAAGGGATCAAGCAGTTATGCAATGTACATGAACATATATTGTGTCTGTGTGTGTGTGTGTGTGTGTGTGTGTATTTGAAGTATATATATTGAAGTAAACGTGCTAACCACTAAGCCACTGTGCGCCTAAATGTAATCAAAACAACCCAATTGCACTTGATTTGTATTACCTGCAATGCACAATTTAAAAATGATTTATGAAAAATGAATTAAAATGGTGGATATATGTTTTTGCAAATAAACTCTTCATATGCTATTATGGATTAATTGTACATGACCAATTTACATGTATTGTAAGTACCATAGTTTACCTATTTTAATATTAACTTAGTTGCAAGTTATTAGAACACAGGATGCAAACGAATAATTAGCAAATGTTTATACAGACCAGGTTAAGTTTAATTTTCTCTTTAGGAGACACTCAGTGTGAGTGAGGATGATTCTGAAGCAAGTCAGTGTACCAGCCTGATCCAAAATTCATCAAAGTACAGCAACTTCCAAACAAGATTTTTTAAAGTGTGGGATTTGATTATCTCTGTTTTCCCTGACTACACAGCCAAGATCAACCCGGGCCAGAGCTGCATTTAATGAGGTTCGGCGTCAACTTCGTGGCATTGAGGGCGCTCGCTATGGAATACTTCACCCAGATCGGCATCGCATTACATATCACGGTGTTCAGAAGGACTTTATTTCAGCAGAGGAAGCAGGAGACTATGTTAAACTCTTGTTATCGAGTTTATTATTCACTTTGGCTCTAATTGGCTATTTATATCCCTATGATTTAGTTTATTTAAATGGTTAGTAGTAATATTGATCCCAGCATGGCTAGGACAGGCACACCTTTAAGATTTATTAGTTGGAACGTCAGAGGTATGGGTAATCCTGTTAAGAGATCTAGTGGGTTTGCATATTTGAAATGTTTAAACTCGGATATAGTATTTTTACAGGAGACTCACCTACGTATTAAAGATCATCATCGGTTATACTGCCCTTAGGTGAGTCAAGTCTTCCACTCAAACCTTAATTCGAAGGCAAGAGGGGTCTTATTTTAATTAGCAAAAGGTCACAGTTTTCCTTCACTAACGTTATTGTGGATGTGAACGGTAGATATATTATAGTTGCTGGTACTCTAATGCAAAGACAGGTGGTGTTGGTAAATATACGCTCCAAACTTTGATGACGTGTAATTTGATAATAGATTGTTGAGCAATCTCCCTCTCTTACATACTCACCTGTTGATTTTCGGGGGAGATTTAAACTGTGTTTTTGACCCAAATTTATATCGGTCTAATTCCCGTACTCTGAATCAATCTGCTATGTCTAAAACATTTTCCGATTTTATATGTCAGAACGGTCTCATTGATCCCTGGCGATCCCGTAATCCCTCGTTTAAAAAGTTTTCTTTTTTCTCCAAGGTGCATCATTCCTATTCGAGGATTGATTATTTTTTATAGACAGCACTCTTGATTCTTGTGTAGTTTCTTCTGACTATCTGGGTATTGTAATTTCTGATCACACGCCTTTACAATTAGATATTAATTTTTCTATTTATAAACACAGCCCACCCCCTTGGAGATGTAATTCTCTTATTTTGTCAGACAGTGAATTCTGTGAGTTCATTTCCAATACTATTGATGACTTTCTTTTCTTCAATCAGAATGACTCCACCTCTTATTCATTGTTATAGGAGACACTGACATCTTATATCAGAGGGCAGATTATTTTTTACTCCACTCTCAAATAAAAGGCACAATACTAGGGTTAAAGAACTCATATCTGCGATCATTAACCTCGATCAGAGATATGCATTGAACCCCTCTCCAGAACGTTTTCTGGTAAGTCTCCAGACTTACAGGCTAAATTTAATCTTATTTTGACTAACGAGGAAGAACATTTGTTGTTATGTACTCGTAGTTCATAGTATGAATATGGCACATCAGCTATGGCAACAGGCCACTTCCCGTTTCATACATAGTTTTGAAAACACTTATGATATTGTCACTACAGATCCTATGGAAACTAATGCTACTTTTAAATCGTTTTACTATTCACTTTATAAATCCGAAGTTCCTACAGACAATACTAAAGTGAATGCATTTCTTCAAAACCTTTGTAACCCTGTTATTGATTCGAATACTGCCATGCAATTGAACTCCCCACTCTCTCTTGAAGAAATTTTAAATTCAGTTAAAACTATGCAATCTAACAAAGCTCCTGGCCCAGACGTGTTTCCAGTTGAATTTTTTTAAAACGCTTATTGGAAAATAAGCGCCATTGCTTTTGGCTATGTTCAACAAATTCTTGGAATGTGGGTCTTAGCCTTCAACTCTGACACAGGCCACAATAGCTCTTCTTCTTAAGGAGGTTAAGGATCCAATCCCCTGGTACTTATACACCGCTCTCTCTGCTTTATACAGACGTAAAGGTGTTGGCAAAGGTAATGGCATCTCGTTTAGAGAATGTACTCTCTTATATTATATCTGAAGAGCAGAACGGTTTTTATAAAGGGATGTCAATTGTTTTTCGATACATGTACACTCTTTTTAATACAATTTATTCAAAGCATTCAGCTGAGCTTCCTGAGATTGTGATTTATTTAGATGCTGAAAAAAGCATTTGATATTGTTGAGTGGGCGTATTTTTTTGCAGTCTTGAGGAAGTTCAGATTCGGGGATAAGTTTATTTCTTGGATTAGCCTCCTTTATATGAACACTCTTGACTATGGCATGGCAGGAACACTCTTGACTATGGTGTTACAGCCCAGTCTAGGTTGGGCAGCACAATGTAACCAGCTCGCGAGTCAAGTTGATTGATCTTTACAATGTGAGGGAGCCAGGAATAACATCAACACAAGGTGGTTCAAAAAGGTTGTGATGCATTATATCACACAATATATACAGGTTTTTTTTTTTTTTTTTTTTAACATTACACCCAGGCATTTAAACTAGCAAACAAACAAACAAAATCAGCAAAAGCACAGAAGATCCATAACATTCCACAGAAGCAATCAAACCAGCATACAAAACCAAAAAATCAGCAAACATAACATTTCATCACAAAACATAAAGAACTCAAACATTACAATATATA
>JAFFST010052085.1:42995-62645 GCA_022414735.1 Noturus placidus
TTACTACAGTCATTTAAGTCTGGATAAATTGATTTTATAATCACAGCAATATTGAGGTGTTAATATAATGATGAGGTGTTTTTTATATTTGTTGTGTTTTTTAACAGCAGCTCAGACATTTCTAGAGGTAATACAAATCCATTTCAAATGTTTATATTAATGCCCTTGTTCTAGGTTATCTTTCCAGACTAACAACTCATTCATAGCGACTTTTTATGGCATAATCTCCAGATAATCCAGCTGTTGTTTTCTAACTTCAACTTTACTCTGGTGAAGTTTCCGGTAAAGGAAAGTTCAACTTTTATGAAAGACGACTTCAGGAAGTATTGGCGTGTTTGGGTAAAGCTGTTCCTTTGGGTTTTCTGCCACAGGAAGTTTTCATGCTCTTTGCCGTTTCTCTCTTATGTATCAAACTCCATCCTTTTCTTATTACTAGCTTTAAGGGGAACTAAAAAGAGAGGCTGGTGAGAGAATAGCTTGTTTATGAATATTTATAACTGATACAGTGTATCATAAGTCATACCAGGAACTAGTTCTACATTTTGGGCTGCGTCACACAAGCTCATTGGTGATTATTTTCCCATAAGAGCACACCGTTTTATTCCTTAGTTCAATAGATAAATGGCTAATCTCCAGATATAACCGTGGAGCTCATACCATCCATGCAGGATACACACTGTACATAACTGAGGAAAAGTTAACTAACAGGGTCTGTGAGGAGCTAGTCGCTAGCAGCTCCTTACTTTAGTACAGTATTTAATCAGTAGTATTTGCATACTGATTTCGCTGATTTCTGCCAACACGACACACTGGCGTTTGAGGCTGAAATATTATTCAAATATGTCCTTTGAAAAACTAGCTAGTTATAATTATCATAATTATAATTATCAATTTGTATAGCGCTTTTTTTACAATGGTACATTGTCTCAAAACAGCTTTACAGAATTATCATTTTTTTTTTTTTACATTTACAAGCGACTTACTAATGAGAGCACATTCACACACCAATGGTAGCAGAGCTGCCATGCAAGGTGCTAGCTTGCCATTGGGGGCAACTTAGGGTTCAGTGTCTTGCCCAAGGATACTTCGGCATGTGGAGTCACCCGGGCCGGGATTCGAACCACCAACCCCACGGTTAGTGGATTAGTGGACAACCCGCTCTACCAACTGAGCCACAGCCGCCCCAAACTGCTAGGTTAACTTTTAACACAGTCCAATTGTTAAAAAATAGTAATACTAGAGATGTACCAATGTAGGCAATTTTTCACTCCAGGAGCCGACAGTTTTGAAAAATCCAATGATCAGGGCCGATTATATCCTGTCAGTCAAAAGAGGGTGGGAAAACACATCGATTTCGTGCTGTGTGGAATGATGAGAAAACTGCAGTTGTAAGCTCTGTAAGCTCAGCACTGCTAAAATTTGACATCAGAAGTGAGCAGCAGTGAAGCGGGAGTTTCAGTTTCAAGTCATTTTTTTATTTTGCCGAGCTGCTTGGCATAAATAAAAAAAGAAGGCATAAAAGACCAAACTACCGTATCGGGTTATCAGTACTGGCTGAAAAATTTTGTATCGGTGCATCTCTAGTAATAACCAATTTTTCACACTCTCTTAACACAGCCATTGTTAACACATGATGTAGTTCTCTGATGATGTATAAAGTATTGTTGTTGTTAGCGAGTCAGCTCTTTGAAGTGGAAGTCATACGACAGATCTTAAGAACCATTCTACTGATGGACAGACCAAAACCAAAAAACATGTCCTAATGTCATCGCATTTCTCTTAGCTTCCTTGAAACGAGAGCGTATTGGATGAAAGGGTTCATTTTACTGTAAGCAA
Organism: Noturus placidus; assembly: GCA_022414735.1. NCBI lineage: Eukaryota > Metazoa > Chordata > Actinopteri > Siluriformes > Ictaluridae > Noturus > Noturus placidus. The sequence goes on from JAFFST010052085.1 coordinate 44,832, forward strand.
CGTCCCTGAGGTTTTTTTTTAATTTATTTAGCAGAATAAACATAACAGTTTGATTTTAAATATGCAGTAAAGTTAAATCTGACTAAAACATTTACCTTTACTTAACTATCCATCCATCTTCTATACCGCTTATCCTTTTCTGCAGGGTCACGGGGAACCTGGCGCCAATCCCAGGGAGCATGGGGCACAAGGCAGGGTACACCCTGGACAGGGTGCCAATCCAACTCAGAGCACCTTTACTTAACTACTTCATTACATTTCCATAATAAAGTCGAAATATTCCTAAAACAAACGTAAATACAGTGACAATATTTTTCTAATTAATTTCCCAACACCATCACAGTGAAGTATTGATGAATAATGACTATGATATTCAAAGCACTTTATGCGCTGCATGTCGTTCGATTGAAAAACACGTCCGCTTTACTTTTACGGGTCCGTGAAGAATCGACCGAACCTTGAGCAAATCTAAAGAGCGTGGTGCATTTTATCGAACGCTGCAAAAGATCGTTTCATGACTCACGGTTCTCTAAAGCGTGCCTGACATTTTCAACGGCAACGCTGGTTCTTTAAACACACTTTTATCTGTGTCATCATTTATGCTCGTTTTACACACCACCGACGCTGTTATTAAAACGGCAGCGTAGTTCGCTATGCCGGAAAGTCTATTTGATATTAGAACCCTATAATAAAGCATGGCATGGGTGTAGAATAGCGTGTGCCGTAGAGTCGTGGGGCGATGGGATGCTGGCTGACACGAAGGTGACCCGCAGGTGAAAATGAGAAACTTTGCGCTTCTGTAAGCAGAAAAGATGTTCCCTACGGTCATGCCAGGTAAGTTAGACGTTTTGTGCGCTGCGTAGGTGTGTGTAAGCGAGTAAGGAATAACAGATAGCAAGTCAAATCGAACAGGGTGTTAAACATTGACAGTGAGGTCAAACATTTCAAGCTGCTCTGTAATCCCAAGACAAACCAGAAAAAAAAAGAGAAACACATTTTTTAGTTTTTAAATGCCTAAAACAGTGGAAAAGCTGGGGATGTGTATATATATATATATATATATACACATTTTTTATTATTATTATTTTCTGCACTACACACAGTGTAAAAGCAGAGCACTGCTCGAGGCTTTGCTCTGTGCAGAGTACACACTGTTAACTTTGTGTGCATTAGTGGTTTGTGATATGGCATAAATATCATTAGGTAGCATAGCTGCCCCTTTGGTAAAGACAGCACTAATTTGCATACCCATGAGCCTTTGTGGCTGCCCAATAATGTGATGCTTAATGTCCTTGTTCCGTTCAATTGTTAGGTAAGAAATATGCTGTCTGGTTTTGTTATACCGGCGTGTTGCCAGTTTACTTCTGTGGCTAACCACCAGGCCCGCCATTTGTTGTGCAAATGTGTGCCAATAAAACAGCATTATTTTTAAGTGCATTGTTGTTGTTTTTTTTTTTTTTTACGATGCTTCCTGTTCAAGCTTCTTCCTCACCAACAACACAATATTGATCTACGCCTTGATATTGTGGCATTGGTGAGGAAGAAGCATGAAATTGTAAAAAATGTATAGTTGAGTAGGACGGTGTTCCAAAAGTATACACAACGTACTCTCAGAAACGAGTAGCAAATATTACATATAACAGAATACACATACTGTATTATAGCATTTACTGTACACTGAAATGACATGTTCAATTATTGCCTATTTTCATCCATCGATCCATTTTCTGTACCACTTTATCCTACACAGGGTCACAGGAAGCATGGAGCCTATCCTAACCTATATTCAGTATTAACTTAATGTAAGTAAAGCCCTACACTGGTTAATATTGTTAGTCAGTCTCACAAAACACGACTTATAAGTAATAACTCCTATGCCAAACATTTTACCACCACAAGCTCTTGGAATCATTCATCTCATGGAGTATGAGTGATATTAATTACAGTACGTCCCCAGGCAATGTAACCGATTGCTGTCTAAAAGACAGTTTCAAAGATGCGATGAATAAAGATCTTATTAAATTTGCAATGATGTAATCGAAAACGCTCGTCACATTTTCTCTACTCATGAAGAAAAAGGGCATGGATTGAGAAACCTAACATAAACTTAAAAGAAACATATTATTATTATTATTATTATTATTATTATTATTATTCCACAAAGACCTCACAATCTCTGCCTGTGTTGACCAGTAGAGGGCATAACATGACAGAGGATCAGCCAACTGCTGCTCCAATACACAACACGTTCATTCCACTGACAGATCTGTTAAAACACTTATAATGAGTCTTTATTGGTCACATATATATTACAGCACTGTGAAATTCTTTTCTTTGCATAACCCAGCATGTTAGGAAGTTGAGGTCAAAGTGTAGTGTCTGCAGTGATACAGCACCCCTGGAGCAGAGAGGGTTAACGGCCTTGCTCAAGGGCCCAACAGTGGCAGCTTGGCAGTGTCAGGGCTTGAACCCCCGACTTTCTGATCAGTAACCCAGAGCCTTATCCGCCAAGCTACCACTGCCCACTTATGGCACTTATGAACCGATGAAACAGACGACTTTATGAACACCTAAAGGCACATTTATGCAGCCTATAATCACCATCATCATAAAGGCAACAATAGATGCTATTGGCACTGGATGGCTGGCCATCCAGCATAATTAACCTACAACAGCGAAAGATAATTACATTTAACGATGCAAATTAGAGCAATTTGCAGAAGCAGTGACATTTCCGAACTAAATACCTTATGGCACAGGGTCATGCCGTTCAAGCCACCACATCATTTAATGACAACAAATCCACTGCCATCATCCTTATATCCTCTAATAATAATAATAATAATAATAATAATAATAATAATAATAATAATAATAATAATAATCTTATTATGCTGTAAAGAAGAGGTATAGAAGATGGATGGATGGATGGATGGATAATAATAATGACACACGGGCCTGGTTTGATCTCAGTGTAGCAGCTGACAGTCTGCATTGGATCTACCAATCAACACAAAGTGTCTGATTGTATCTCATTCACAGTCCACTGAACTCAGTTTATCCATATAACAACACACGGTGAGGGTCTGTCCTAACCTAATGACCAGTGTCTCCAAGGTCACTCACAGGAATCATTGAGTGTGCTCTCTTAGTTGCAAAAGGGCATCTGAGGCCTGCTAATAATATTGACTTTGTGTGCTGAGTATATTTGAATAGAATAGTCCTGGGACAATGATGGGCCCTTGACTTCCAAATATAGAAGTTCTACTTGGACCCTTTGGACAGGGAAATGGTCTGCTGTAGGTTATTAGAAGAAGAAGAAGAAGAAGAAGACGCTTTTGTGCATCCAGCCTCTCTCTCTCTCTCTCTCTTTCTTTCTCTCTCTCTCTCTCTTTCTCTCTCTTTCTTTTCTCTCTCTCTCTCTCTCTCTCTCTGTTTTTCAGTACAGTATCTGACTGATAAGATTACAGGAAGATCGGAGAGGATAGTCAGGAATATTTTTAAAGAACGTAAAAACGTCTTTTCCTACATCCTTGTGGGACTATATAACTGAGGCTATGTCTAGTGGTGACATTTGGGTCCTGTTCCCAGAATTGTACATAACTCCACAGGTGGCTCAGGTTGTTAACGGAGACATTGTAGAAATGTTGTTGTCTTTTAAAGGCTTGCTAAATCTTCCGCTTTCCACGATGAACAAACAAAAGGTGTATATTTCCTGTGTGAAGTCCTGCTTTGCTGGAAGTTTAAGAGGGAGGAGAGACACAAAATGGAGGACTCATTTCTTAACGTCGGGAGATCAGGATCCCTCATGGCGGTTATTGTACCAAACCCCTTTACCAAAAAGGTCTGGTGATTTACAGTGGCAGATTTGACACTGTGTATTACCTACGAAAGTGTTTTTGTTTAAATGTCAGTTTACATCCTCTCCACTGTGTTCTTTGTATGATGAACTCAATACTGTGTTTCATGTCTTTTGTGAATGTCACAAACTATCTCCGCTCTTTAATCTTTTGGGAAAACTATTTTGTATTTTGGGGTTAATCTTCTCGAGAACAGTGTTTATTTATGGTTGTAGATATTCTCACCACAGGAAGGAGATCTGTACCTATTCAAATTTTTTGACTGGTCAAGCAAAATTAGCCATTTGGAAGTCTTACAAATTGGGGTCCAAAGGGATAGAAGTCGACATGGTTCAATTATTTAAGGCCTTGGTTGAGTCTCGGTTTAGATTAGAGTATGAGTTTCACCACATGAGCGGTGATCTTCCAATGTTTGAGAAGAAATGGTGTGTAAACAAAGGGGTGACTTTTATGAGAGGTGAGGAACTCTTTTTTAACTGTGACGGGTCGTTAAAATAATGTTTTTGTGATGTCACGGTTTTTATTTGTGAAATAAATTGTCTCTCTCTCTCTCTCTTGTGCTTCCAGCCTCTCCTTTATCTCTCTCTATCTCTCTCTCTCTCTCACTGGTGCATCCAGTCTCTCTCTCTCTCTCCCTCTCTCTCTCACTGGTGCATCCAGTCTCTCTCTCTCTCTCTCTCTCTCTCTCTCTCTCTCTCTGCCAAAACCAGTGCCAGATGTGCATCCTCACCACCTGGCTTCTCCCTCCTCCTTGTCACAGCAACATTGTAGCCTCATAGTTCCAGGATTCCCAGTTCAACCTTGAGCTCAGGTTACTATCTGTGTGGAGATTCATGTTCTCCCCATTTCTGTGTATTTCCTCCAGGTTCTTTGGTTTTCCAAAAACCATCCTGGCTGGTGGATTTCCTACTCTAAATTGTGCCTAAGTTTCAATGTGTGCATGCATGCTGCCCTGAAATGGACTGGAATCCCATTCAGGACATGCCCCTGCCTCACAGCCAGTGTTCCCAGAATAAGCTCCAAATTCACCGGAACCCTGACCTGAATAGAGCAATGCAGCTTGATCTTATCACCATTTTTACTGTTTACAACAAGCTAAAACTCTATCACAATAAATATTACCATTTTGAGGATCTTTGTTTTGGAATAATAATAATATTTCATTTTATTACTGCTAAAGAATCATAGACCGGAACAGGAGAGCAGACATGGATCTTCTACATCGGAGGTACTGCATGGGGGTCGCAAAAGTTTTGGTACCAGTTTGATATAACACAATTTCATACAATATATATAATTAGGGGGTCCCCGCTCCATCTCGCCATCAGTTTGGGGGTCCTTGGCCTGGAAAACTTTGAAGACCCCTGTTCTACATCATTGCTCGAAAGAACCTCTTCTACCACTTCAAGATTTAAGCTTTATGGTCGTATATTCTCATACATCAGCGGGACCACTTATATCAGGAATCTGTCTGTCTGGACTGACATAAAGCCTCAGGCAACCATGCTTTTCCCTTCTGCTTCACCATCAGAATGAAGCATACCTACGAGTAAAAGCCCTACAGAGGACATTAATATTTCAGCATGCCTTCAGCACACATCCGCTAATCTGAACTCAGCCACAACAACACTACAGTAAGCCAGGAAGCCATACTGACACTGCTGCAGTGAATCGACTCTGTAATGAACCTTACTGTAGTTGAATAGCAAACACGTAGACAGTAAGATCCAGCTCGGAGCAGTGTCGGTATAATAAAGTACCGCAGACAGCAGCATATACATTATCTATGGAGTGCAGGGGGAAGATCCACTTCTTTCAGTTCCACAGATTTGCATATAGAAACCACATTTAATTTATAAAGCAGCATGCGCATGAGCTTCAGGGTCAGTACCAGGGTTTATCAAAAAGCTCAGCTCTATCCACATCAAAATGTTGTTCTACTCTGCTTTTACGAATAACACACTCAGGCTAATACTCAGGCAAATGAGATGTTATGTATTTCAGCTTTATGTTCAAAGCTGTAGGAAATCTTTTTTATGTTTTCATATTTAACTGCCCTATACCAGGAAAGAACAGAGTTTTTTAATAAAATGCTATAAAAAGCTTTATAGATTTTATGGAGCTTAGCAAACAGCAGTAGACTGCTGCACAGACCCTGAACACAGTATGAACGGTCTCAAAGGAGACATGGGCTACACAGCTAACTGACATCCAGAGTAGAACACCATCGTAATTAATTCATTTAGATTGGTTTTAGAGGTTGTTAAATTACAGCAGGAAAGACCAATGACATTTTTCACAGAGCTAATGAAGAACTGCTAAATTTTTTCTGTGCATTTTCTATCACTGTACATGCAGTACACTCATCGACCAATCATGTCAGAGCAAAGCCATGCTTAAAATTATGCAGAAAGCTTCAGTTCATGTTCACATCAAACATCAGGATCAGGAAAAAATGTGATCTTGACTGGCATGGTTGTTGGTGGCAGACAGGCTGGTTTGAGTATTTTATACACCGCTGATTTTCTGGGATTTTCCACACATGACTGTCTCGACAGTTTGACAGAATGGTTTGAAGATCCATTGAAACATCTGGAGAGTGGCAGTGGCTGACAGGAAGGCTACTCACACTCAATTAAGCACTCTTTACAACGGCAGTGAGCAGAAAGCATCTCAAAGCAAACGCATCTGAGCTACAACAGCAGAAAATCATATCAAGTCCACTCCTATCAGATAAAAATTAGAATCTTGGCACAGGTTCATCAAAACAGTTGAAAATAGGAAAAAGACCAGGTAAAAGATCTTATTACATTATGTCTGTGAATCCTCTACATAAAAGTCACCTTCCTGCACCTTTTGAAGAGAACTTCAAACCTCTCAATAAAAATCCTGCTGGGATTATATGCTGCTTCAGACCTCCTAGTCTCAGCTTTAAAGCCTTTTTTGGGTCACAGATTGTCTGGCATCTTTTGTACACCTTTCTCGCCACAGGCTTAAGAATCTTATCAGGTGCAAGCTCATTGGCTTTCTTGACTTGTGTTTATAAGTAAACTTCTGTGCACTGGGTTGCAGCAGTAAAACAAATGTTGTCACTAAATCCTGGGCTTTTCGGCGCAAGATATTGTGACAATTTTAGCTTCTGAGTGGTGCAACGGAAACGTGGTCACCCTGTGGTCCAGAGATCACAAATTCAAATCCCGATGATGCCACAGCCATCTGTAATTGGGAGACCAAGAGAGCAAAATTGGCTATGTTCTCAGAGTGGGAGGGACCCCCTGAACCACAGTGACAATAGCCAATCGGGGGCACCTGTAAGCTCATGTATGTGGAAGAAGGTAGATAGCACTTTCTTCTGGGTGTGCTATGCTGCTCTGTAATGCAGTACGAGCAGCAGTTCAGAAAGATGGGATTGGCTGGCTTCGTGTGTCCCGAAGAAAGCACCATCACCCTCTGGGACAATGAAATTCCTGTGGAATTCATATGGAATTCATATGGTGGGGGAAATTCATATGGTAGGGGAGAGCTGGCTGGACAATGGGGAAAAAGAAGATTTTGACAAAGTTGGACTGGATGTTTAAAAGTTATTGAAGGGTTTTTTTTTAAGAAGTTTGTGTTATATGGTTGGTTAGGGTTAGTGTTTGACGGTCATATCAGTCAAATTGCCTCTTTCTGTGAAACTAGACAGTTCTTGGTCTCATTTATTGTTATAAATGTGCCAAATTCTTACTCACAGAATTATTTTGTACAGTACTGTGCAAAAGTTTTAGGCAAGTTTATGCAAAGAAATGCTGGAGAGCAGAAATAATGAAATCATATGTTCCTCCATTTTTAAAAATGAAATAGTATAAAGAGCAGTAAATAGTAATAAATGAAACAAAGGCAATACTTGATTTGATGACCCTTTGCTTTAAAAAGAAAAAAAAGTAGTCTCAGGTAGAATGAGTATAGATTTATAAGGAGACGTTGACAGTCGCACTTTCTTCTTATATTTGCAGCAAAATCCAGCAGCCTTCATTGTGGGTTTTTTCCTGAAAACTGTTTCTTACCACTTAATATACTTTTTTTTGTAACATTTAATTTTGTGCTAGAAAACCAATGTTTGGGAATCTAAAATGTTGTTGTACTGACCCGATAATGCGGACGATAATGTAGAAGATAATATAGAAGTTTGAACTGAAGAAAAAAAGAGTGTGCCTAAGACTTTTATATAGTGCTGTATATTTTAACCACAATCGGTACTGTTTGCCTTTCCTCTGTATAGCCATTACGGTTATACTGTAATCCAACACTGCCCATGGGGAGGATGAGTACCACATTTGAGTCTTGGCTCCTCTTGTGGTTTCTTCCTGACTCCATCTCAAGGGAGTTTTTTTGGCCACTGTTGCCTCTGGGTTCATTATTAAGGGTCCAAACCCAGGTGTCTATAAAAGCTCTTTAATATGCATACACACACACACACACACACACACACACACACACACACACACACACACACACACACAGCCACTCATTATGACAAAGAACCACACGCAGCATTCTTCTCCCAGTCTTTCCTTTCATGACACAAATATCATCTCTGTCATGGACATGATTTTATAAAACACTCATATGTTATCCATCTCTCTTCCAAAGAAACACAAATCCACATGAGGCATCTTTCATTGATCGCTGAACCAAACCTGGCATCAAACTAAGCACAAAAACACCATCACTAATCACAGACTGTTCCAGGCAATTATCTCCTCAAACACTGAGCATGTGGAGGAGCGTCTGAGCTGTCACTCGCGGCAGCTCGGCTGACAGCAAGCAAAGCTCGCAAGTTTTGTTCTGAGCTCAGCGCCTGAGAAAGTTCCCTAACATGATGTGAATGCAAATCTCTAGTGAGCGCTGTAGTGGACCTTTGCTCCAATATCTGAAGGCTCTCTCTCTCTCCTCTCTCCTTCTCTTGTTCTCTCACTCATACACAAACATACACAGCCTGAGGTGCTCGGCAAGAGAGAGCAAAACAAGGCCTGATTCAAATAAACTTTTAGCAGCAATGCCAGAAAGTTGATTCAGAGACTCTGTGCAAACTGCAGCGCTCTGTGGAGGTTCCAATGCAGAACACTGCAGGCTAAAGGACACACAGCAGGGATGGGAGAAACACAACCTTCCTCCCACTGTCACGGCGTGTCACCGAGTCTAAAATAGAATAATGTTTTCACAGAATTTAATTACAAAAACAACACATATTTAGAGTCATGAGTTGGTAGAACGAATAGGAGAGAAGCACAAATACCTGTTCAGCCACTGGAGACACTTACAGCTTTATTGATGTGTTGTTAAAATCCCAGATTAAAGCCGTGTCAGGAAGAAAACACCACACCCTAGAAATAAACCGCTTATAGCGCACGTTCTACAGTACTTAGGAGCCCTGGGGTTAGGAGGTTAGGAGCCTCACACCATTCAGCATCTACATCAATTAGCCCTGGTGAGCAAATGTCAATAACATATTTAACAAAAGCAAAATAATGGGGTAATGAAGTAGGTGGTAACCAAGGCAACCGTGCTTATTAACTTGGTACATATAATATAGTCCAGACATATAATATACATATATACATATATACATACATACATATACATATACATATAATATAGAATATAGTCCAGGCAAAAAACAAAAAGGTTCTGTGTATGTAAAAATATTTGAACTATTCTTTTCAGATATAGATATATATAACACCATTTTATTACTGATTCCTTTACTTGAGAGGAACCCAAAGTCGATTTGCGATCGCAGAAATTGATGCAATCACTCAAACTCCACAGTATTCACCGATGTTCTGCAGATGTGGGCCAACGCCATCGCGATACACGTTCAGCCAAAGCCCTCTTCGATTCACGCGTGTCAAACGAGTACAGCTAAAAAAAAAAAAAAAAAAACCCTCCACAAATTGCACATTTTTTAAATCATACATGACAACAATCACAAAAAAAACTGAGTGAAATCCTGTACGGTCTGAAAAGTTCAAATGGAATCCATCCTGTTCTAGGTGACACGGTATTGTGAGGTTATAAATGATTACTCTTCTGCAACTGCGCACTATATGTTACTTCAAACAGCACTAGGTGTGTTAAAAGGATGCTCAGTATGTAAATACTGTGAATAAGAGTTCTGGGATGAGCACAGGAAAGAGCATCAGCTAAGGCTGCTGAACCTGTCCAAGTACACCACACAGCCAAAGGTGTGTGGACACTTGACCATCACACCCATACGTATGTCTTCTCCAAACTGCTGCCACAAAATTGGAAGCACACAATTTGCTTTTTGCATGCTGTAGCATTAAGATTACCCTTCACTGGAACTAATCACAATTGAAATGGAGATTAAAAAAGGGTAAGGGGGGTGCAAATTGTTTTCAGGAAGAAAAAAATACACAGACAGGGCATCATTTATGTGCATTCATCATTTATAGCTTTTCAAATAGAATGCACATAAATGAAAACCCCTGCTTATTTCCTTCTGTTCGAGTTCTCTGGCCTCCACTGAACAAATCCTCAATGAGATTAAAGAATGTGCTTCGGTGTTCACACATACTAAGCCAATTCACTGTGCTAGTTTCCCCTGAATGGCCAAATCATTTTTCCTACAAAGACACCCCCATACCCACCCATCTATGGGATGATCTTTTTGTCAGTATCTGACATTCAGATACAGTCTGAATCATTAAGTCTAGGTAGAAAACGTACCTGGTTTGTCCTTGTGCTAACAACTTCTCTGAAGCTTTATCCACATGGAGAATTGTGGTCAACTAGGTTGTTGGTAATAATGTCCCATCTCTCTCAAGTGATTTATTGACGTTGAAGTCGAAGTATGGTGATGTATGGCTCAGGGTGCTCTCACTATGGTTCTGCTTTCTGGCTCTCCCTTTTAGTTAAGCTATCATAGCTAGAGTCCCTGTTTACACTATACTTACCAAACACACCCTGTCTTAAGAATTGTACACACCTATCATATCGAAAAACCTGTTATTTCTGTCTCGAGCTCTATGTTTGCTCCTGCTCTCTGATGTGATGCTGATGCAAGATTCTGCGAGGCTGAAGTAAGATCCTTATACAATATGCCTGCGGTGGGGTTCTTCTTACCTGCCAGACCTGCATGAACCTGGTGCACTTCATCTGCTATGGTTCCTCCTTTTTAGGATCATGTGCATAAACTACTGAGATGGACAACGGATGCCACAGAGACATACACTTCCAAATAAGTGCTGCTGTGGTAATCAGTGATTGTAGTCCATCTAAAATTCTTAGATTTTCATATCAAGACTTATCCTTATCCTCAGTTTAATATCCAAATCACAGTATGTGATATTACAGAGAGGGCAATGTGTCCTACATTTAAGTTTTTGCCAGTCCAATATTTACGATTTTGATCATGATAATTTATAAATATAATTAATAGAGTCTCTATTGGTCACATATACATTCTAGCACAGTGAAATTCTTTTTTTCACATCCCCCAGGAAGTTGGGGTCAGAGTGCAGAGTCAGCCATGATACGGCGCCCCTGGAGCAGAGAGGGTTAAGGGCTGAAGCTTGAACCCCCGATCTTCTGATCAGTAACCCAGAGCCTGGCAGTGCTGGGGATTAAACCCCCGACCTTCCGATCAGTAACCCAGAGCCTGGCAGTGCTGGGGCTTGAACCCCCGACCTTCCGATCAGTAACCCAGAGCCTGGCAGTGCTGGGGCTTGAACCCCCGACCTTCCGATCAGTAACCCAGAGCCTGGCAGTATTGGGGCTTGAACCCGTTGACCTTCTGATCAGTAACCCAGAGCCTGGCAGTGCTGGGGCTTGTACCCCCGACCTTCTGATCAGTAACCCAGAACCTGGCAGTGCTGGGGCTTGAACCCCCGAGCTTCCGATCAGTAACCCAGAGCCTGGCAGTGCTGGGGCTTGAACCCCCGACCTTCCGATCAGTAACCCAGAGCCTGGCAGCGCAGAAGCTTGAACCCCCGACCTTCCGATCAGTAATCTGAACCCTGACCTTCCGATCAGTAACTCAGAGCCTGGCAGTGCTGGGGCTTGAACCCTCGACCTTCCGATCAGTAACCCAGAGTCTGGCAGTGCTGGGGCTTGAACCCCTGACCTTTCGATCAGTAACCCAGAGCCTGGCAGTGCTGGGGCTTGAACCCCTGACCTTCTGATCAGTAACCCAGAGCCTGGCAGCACAGAAGCTTGAACCCCCGACCTTCCAATCAGTAACCCAGAGCTCAAGGTTCAAGCTTCAAGAGCTCAAGGTTCAAGCCTTCCGATCAGTAACCCAGAGCCTGGCAGTGAAGAAGCTTGAACCCCAACCTTCTGATCAGTAACACAGGGTCTGGCAGTGCTTGGGCTTGAACCCATGACATGGACATGGAAAATGGATGGATGGATGGATATCTTGCATTATTAAATAGTCAGGTAAACCAGTAAAGTTTCTAATCTACAAGTTAAGCAATGTGCACAATGAATTAACATTAACAAAATATTGTAAACAGCTGGCAGCAGACCGGTGCAGCATAGTCATTGCTCCAGTGTCCCTGGTTCGATCCTGAGCTTTGTTAATGTTACTGGCTGTGCTTCCAAAAACATTCTAGTAGGTGTAATGGCTATGCTAAACTGCCCCTTGGTGTGAAGATGTGTGTGAATATGTGTGCATGCACGATGAACTACATTTGCAGGCAGTATTCTTGCCTCACACCCAGTGTTCAGAGAACAGACTGTGCAGGAGTGTAGGTCAAAGTGTTGGGAGCAGCACTGGACACTAGCCTAATTTCCATCCCTCTGCTGGAACAAGTTACAAGCCAACCTTAATAATTACATTTAACTTTATTATGCAAGCCATGGAAATAGAACATTTGCAACCGTACCTCTATAATGTAGAATAGCTACAAACTCGAATTAGACTCTAGTTCTCTACTGGGTTATTGAGTGTAAGACTGGAAAAGGTCAGCATTTCATGGAACATAAATATGTTTGCATGCAAAAAAAACAAAGCACTGCCAAAATTCAGATCTGATCTGATCTCTACTAAAAAAGTAATGCTAACAAGGATACATGACATCTACATAAGCCCTTCACAGCACCTGATATAAATCTGCATAAACATTTATAAAAGTTTATTCCACTAGTTATCAGCTGAGAGGTTCATTTTCACGAATTTTGCCATCAAGTTGACATAACACCTGAGGTTTTGAAATAACACAGAGTTATGACACTTCCAGCTAACTTACATTAGATAGACATACTTGGAAGAAACTGACACGTCTAAAAGAAGTTTATCTTGTACTTGCCACATGGTAGTAATAATACCTATATGGAGAACATGGTTATAACATAACCACGCATTAAAACATGTTATAACACGGCTATACATGTAATATACAGTAAATGTTTCAATAGTGACAGTAATTGCACTGGAACAACAGATTTAACTACATCTTCCCTGGTCATAAAGTAAAGTGTGTTTCTTATTTCTGTATAGAAGACTGTTCGGAATACTTATGACAATGTTATGGAACCATAATGACAGTTATGTATTTACTCTAACGTTTAAGTAAAGTCAGATTCGCCCATAAGAGTCTATGAATATGTGTGACATGGTTATGACAGGATTGTGTACATGTTGTCTAATTGTGAATTACAGAGATTTTGATGTCACGTTACCATTATCATATGATTACAAAGGCACATAATAATGAAAATATCATGACCGTACAAAAATCTGTCACTTAACTTGGGTCTAATGTCAAACTGATAAATTCAGCCTTGGAATCAGTCTCTATAAATGTATATGTAGGTTATCATAAAGGGTAGATGTTGTGTAGCCTTCATAACATTACACTTAAAGTGCACCTATTATGGTTTTTCACATATTCCCTTTCATGTAGTGTGTCATACAGCTGGTTGTGAATGTATAAACATCTGCATCCATCCATCCATCCATCTTCAACCGCTTACTCCTTGTCAGGGTCACGGGGGAACCTGGAGCCTATCCCAGGGAGCATCGGGCACAAGGCGGGGTACACCCTGGACAGGGTGCCAGTCCATCGCAGGGCACAATCACACACACACATTCATACACTCTGCAAACTTTCAAAAATCTAAGTACACGACAAATGGCGTTATTGAATCCCAAAAAAGGAAGCGATTCTGAACAGATAAATCGAGTCGTTAGTAATTCCAGACTTACTTTCTGTACTAATCCACGTAGGTTTATAACCTATGGTTGTATGGTTGTATAATAGCTGCGTATAATGTTGTTGCTAACTGGTAACTGCTGAAGACACACACTAAGCAGATGCTATAGGATAATGTCTTATGGTTTGTATTGTGCTTGAGTGTGCGTGAAGTATCTGCCTGCCATGTTTACAGGTCTATTGAAGGGGTAACATGAACTCTCTCTCTCTCTCTCTCACACACACACACACACACACACACACACACACACACCAGAAACCAATGGAAGCAGGCCGTAACTGGAGAAGCTGAGTGAACAATGGAGATATTGTGCTGGGCTATGGAAAGATGGGTAATAGGATAAAGAATGCACTCAAATGATACAGACTGCAGCTGATCAATAACAAGTGTGTGAACACAGACAGGAAAGACACTCCGCTCACACTTAATCTCCATCTCGCTCTGCCTTTCCAGTTCTTAATCTGTTCCTTTTATTCAAATTTCTTTACTCTGTGTAGGTGTGTGTGCACGTGTGTGTGTGTCCAGACCAGACAAGAGCACAAAACAGGGCATAAGCCAAAACCACTAATACACAAACGCACACAAGCTGCACCAACTGCTCTAAAGTTGAAGTGAGCCACAAGTGTACACTTCTACACTCCAGCAGCTCCATCTGCTGCATTCAGAAAAGGAGTCTCATCGTAGCCAGCGCTCATCTGTAAAGAGTACATTTACATTTATTCATTTAGCAGACGCTTTTATCCAAAGCGACTTACAAATGAGAGATACAAGCAAAGTGATATCAAGCAGGGAACAATACAAGTAGTGCTACTATACAAGATCTATTAATTGAGTAAGAAATGAGGAGAGAGAAAAATGACTAACGAGACTGACAGGAAGGTGAAGGAGTGTGAGAGAAGGACTATGTTATGAGATGATGACATTTATGAGGAGTAGAGGCCAGCGAATCAGCGCTAGAGAGATTGAAGAACGGTTTCGGAACGAGAAAGAGCAGGAAAGAGAGCAGGAGTGCAGGGCAAGCGACTTCGCTGCAGTTTGGTTGGAGTTCAGGGACCGCAACCTGAAACATGCCTTCGTGTATATCCTCAGTCACTTCACCATATACTGTACATCATGTAAAAACCTATCCTCCAGTCCTGTTGCAACACTCAATTAAACCAGCTGTTATAATCCTGATTGTCTGTTCTTACCTCAGAGCTGCTCTGCCACTGCTCCTGCATGGCTGCGAGTGTGTGAGGACAGGATTCAGGGAGACAGTACAGTATGTACAGGCTCGACAGAACGGCTCCCCTCTCTCTGGCCAGTAAAGTGTGTGCGTGTGTGTATGTGTGTGTGTGTGTGTGTCTGAGATGAGGGGCAGCCCTGAAGTGCTTTCCCATCGCTGCAATCAGCGCTCTGCGGCATATAACGTAGTCCACTGCAGGAAACCCTGCCAAGCAGGAACCAAAAAGACCAGGGCCAGAGTGTGCACCCGGAGCAGTTTCAGTGTAACACCGGGACCTGAGAATACCACAGAGCAACCTGTTTTCTCAGGTATCTCACTAAGTGAGAAAAGATCTTACTGCTATCATCAGATTAGCTATTTACAGACTTCCACTCGGAACAATAGAGACTTTTTGATGCTGAATGAATGTGTGGAGGTAGGAATGCAAAAGTGCATGACTTTGGGTGTAGCTGAAACAAGAATCGTATGGGCAACATCTTATGCAAATGATACAAGATGACATATAAAAGGCTAATGAATCATGTGTAAATGAACCACATGTAAAATTACATATAAATGAATCATACATAAATGAATCATATATAAATCTTGTGGGAGGTATGTTACTGGGGTTAAAAGATTCTGTATGGATTTATGAAAATGAATCATATGTAATTAAATCACATGTACATGAATCATAACTAAATTAATCAAATGTAAACTTTCCTGGGTGGGGTGGGAGGGGCTGTTATCGGGGTAAAAGATATTGATTCTGTATTGATATATTTTGTTGTACTCTGAAAACTGTATGAGAATCTATAAAAATTGTTATGAACAAAAAAAAAAAAAAGAAGGTTGAGGGTTCAAGCCTTAGCACAGCCAGGCCCTGTGTTACTGATCAGAAGGTCAACGGGTTCAAGCCCCAACACTGCCAGGCTCTGGGTTACTGATCGGAAGGTCGAGGGTTCAAGCCTTAGCATTGCCAGGCTCTGGGTTACTAATCAGAAGGTCGAGGGGTTCAAGCCTTAGCACTGCCAAACTGCCACTGAAAGCCCTTAACCATCTCTGCTCCAGGTATCATAACTGACCCTGCGCTCTGACCTCAACTTCCTGGCATTCTGGGTTATGCGAAGAAAATAATTTCACTGTGCTGTGACCAATAAAGACTCATTATCATTATCATTAGTCTCTATCCTAGTCTCTATCTACTACGTTCACCGTATGTGCAATGACCAAGGACAAGAGTCGTACTAAGAAATATAAGGAAAACCTGTTTACTCTAAACCCAATTATAAAGGAAGTCCAAGCACAGTTGTTGAATTACGTCGATAAACAGTTATTCAAACGTACTCGTTTGACACTTCCGTGTACATTAAGCTCTAAAGCCAAGCTTTCCTGGTACTACATCACTGACGTAGTTGTGTGGGAAAACACTCAACAGCGGTTTTATAAGACATTCTTTCATCCTGTCTCATCCTGTTAGAGTGTGTTTGTAGTGTGTAGTAAATTGGTTTTACTGTATGTGTCAAAACTACCATAAGCCCATAGGCTTGCGTTACGTGTGAGTTTTGAGTAAACAGGCTTTGCGTTCTTTCTCAGTACAGGAAAATTTGTCAAAACTCTTAATTCTTTCATCCATCTTCAGTAACCATTTTTATCCTGGCCAGGATCAAGGTGGATCCGAAGCCTATCCTGGGAACCCTGGGAGCAAATGCACATATACCAATCTAGGGAAAACCCCACTCCGTCACAAAGTACCACACACATTCACACGCTCATTCACACATAAGTATGGAAGCCAGAAGCGGCCATGCATTATTGTTTTTTCTCTTTCTTGTTTTCTCAAAAGCTCAGCACAATCCTGCAGCATCAACAAATGAGTTTTTTACTTTGATCAGGGACTCACTCAAGTTGAAATAGCTCCGTGTCTGTCACATTAGTGTCCGACACTTGAGAAGGTGTTTATGGTGTCGTCCTGTACACTACAGATGCATTAAATAACATTCCAAGCATAGGTGTAACTTTGAAAGGTTAAATCAGTCGGTTTCTAAAATTCAATTAACCATTACATTTCTCCTGAATGACTCTGCAAGTGACAGTATCAGCTAGCTTCACCACACCATAGCAGTGAACCCTGCTACTCCCACTTCTCAGACCATAATCCTGCTTTCTTCACCAGAGTAGTGACCGCTTTATTCACCAGCACGACACCAACGCACACTGAACTGGCCATTAAACTCCGCTGTTTATAGTCCAACAAATGATTCAGCTTCCACATCAGTGTGTATACAGTACAAGCTACTTCTTTTACAGCTTTTAGACGAAACAAGTAGAACTCGCTGCAAATGGAGTCGACGAGGATGCCACTTCCTACGACCATTCTAGGTCATGCTTGTTGCATTCCAGAAATACCCTTAAAATATACATTTACATTTATTCACTTAGCAGACGCTTTTATCCAAAGCGACTTACAAATGAGAGATACAAGCAAAGTGATATCAAGCAGAGAACAATACAAGTACTGCTACT
>JAFFST010052087.1:37067-53608 GCA_022414735.1 Noturus placidus
ATATATATGTATTGGAATACCACATAAAACCCTTGGTTTCCTGAACCAATTCACATCGAATCACATTATTGGTTGAGGCAAATTAACTTGACGTTTTTGATGCACATTGAGGAATTTTTTCAGTAAATGTGTTTCCATCGTAGTTTTTGGGCACGTCTTCTTAACAAATCTTTAAAAAAATATCCACTTCAAATGCGCACAAGTTTTTTCATGAGCATTTTGAAGATTTTATTCACATCTGGTGTTTCTATCCAGCCTTTTATATGCATTATCCCAAAATGGATGGAAACATAACTATAGATACTAGCACTTGGAGTTTTTATCGATAAACTTTACATTTACCTTTCTTAAAAAAAAAAAAAAAAGATCTAATTTAGTGTCCTATTAAGATATGCAAGCGGCCAGTTAATAAGTCTTTAAATACAACATTTTATGTCTTCTTTGGAACACTTGTCTAATATATATATATTTTTTCTTATTTAACTGACATTTTTTACCATTTTTTCTGGTGCTTATAGCACTCAAACTAATAGAACAAAAAAAAAGAAACTGTTAGTTTTCAAAACTTTAGCTGGTATTGTAATCGTTTTTAAGGTACTGCAAATAGCCAATGACCACAAAACGATACCTAGTTTCTACTGAAATTTCCTTTATAAATGTCCCAGTGACATGACGAGACTGTAGGGAGGCTGAACTTAGCCCCAAACCTAGACCTTAAAAGGAGTGATAGGAAATAGTAGTCTGAATAAAAGAGTGACAGGAAATCATAGTCTGAATAAAAGAGTTAGAGAAAATGATAGTCTGAAGAGTCCAAAAGATCTCATGAGTCAGAGACAACTCTATACCACATAAATTGACCCCCATACTGGATTGTTTGGAGTTTCAGATATATACAGCGGATCAAACATGAGCTGACATACTTCCCCTCCTCTCCCACTGAGCTGCACTGTGTTTGAGTGGATGTGTGAGGAACATCAGCATGCTGTCCATCATCTCTCTGTGTGTTTGGTTTTTGTCTCCCCTTGCTGGAGCCTTTTCAGCCTCCTTTTCTTTTTATCCCACTGAACCATGAACCATGTCTGATACCTAGAGTTAGATAGATTCTGTTAAGTGGTCTTTATTTTTTGTTAGTTTGTATTTGTTTCTGTTGGTGTGTGCCTTTTTGTGTTTGTTTGTGTTTCTTTGAGTCACTTGTGCCCTTTTTCTCCCCATGTACCTTTTCCTCTCTGAGTTTACTCTTTGATTGCCAATTTCCTCCAATGTCTCAAAAAAAAAAAAAAAAAAAAAAAAGTTGGTAGCTGGATTGGCTAATGTTAAATTGCTCTTGGATGTCAATGTGTGTGCATGGTTCCCTGGTGTGTCCATGTTGTATTACCACCCCATTCCCCAATTGTTTCCTGGACTCCAGATTGACGATGACCCTGACCAGGATAAAACACTTATTGAAGATGAATGAATGAATGAATCAATGAATGAATGAATACACTTGTCTCCTTTGAGGTGATTTGGCTTGTCCAGGAAGATGTTGTGGCCTACACATGTGGCATGCAGCTAACTCTACCCTGCTCCCACAGTATTTTAGAAATTATTAGTTGATTGATGTGATTATTGAGTGACAGCTAAGCATGTTATAAACAAGGGGAATAAAAAATGAGTTCTGATCAGATATTTGTGATCAGTTTAAAAATTGTTTCTGGGAAATCTGAACTGAAACCTGTACAAGGGTCTTCACCAATGGTGAACATGATAGTCTATAGTGTGTCCCCAATTCTGACAAGATTCTCAGTTGCACAAAAGTGAAAGCTTTTGCCTTTTTTGTCGATATATTTTGAGTTGTGAAAAGCTGCTGCCTTGGTGCGTCTTGGAAAAAGGATGTGTTTGTCTTTTACTGCAGCCATGTCCATTCCCCAAAATTCTTCCACATGACCTGAAGTTGTACAGTTACATTCATTATTTATTAAAGCACTTTTACACTATCCTCTCCTCTAGAAAGAACTTGGATCTGTTTAAAATGCAAGCTGCATGATTATACTTTCTGTCCGGTCTTCATATGTAGTCAAGTAACACTGTACTTCATATTTTGGCCTAATGGTTGCATTATGCTCAGTAGTACTGAGCTTAAAAACCATGTTGTTTATGTATGCTGTTGTTGTAGGCAAACACTTAGTCTTTTAGGAAATTCCTTTTATAAACAGATATAACATAAGCAAAGTACTAGGTTACTGAACAGGTTTCCAACCCTGGTCCTGGGTTATCCCATATCCTGAACATTTGAGTGTTTTCCCTGTTCTAACACACCCACTTCAACTCAGATCGAACTGTTAATTAGCTGATTACTTGAATCAGGTGTGTTAGAGTAGGGAAAACACTAAAATGTGCAGGACAAATGGGAACACAAGGATCAGTGTTGGGAACCTGTGGGTTAATGTATAGTGGGTTTTGTAAAGTTTTGTTTGTGGAATTCCTTCAGCTGTCACAAATTATATTTCCTATGTTTGATGAAAGCTGGTTAACAGACAACAGATTATGAAACTTTACATTGCATTTTTTCAGTTTACTTAAAAAAAAATCAGATGCGTCATTAGCTGTTACAAAACAGGGGTTATTTGTATGAAGCCTTGTTCTCTTCGGAAAGACAGCAAGGGAATATATAAATTCAATGAACCTCAATGAGAAATCGAAAAGATCCAGATGAAAATGATTTTCAGCTGTGTCTATAAATGACCTCAAGGGGGCAGTGATGCATCATTGTTATTCAAACGACGTCGCTCTTTTTCAAGAGTTCAGTGATACCAGTGTCTTATAAGGTCAGTCTTGAGGCATCCAGAATGCTTGTCTTTCACTTTTATTCAAAGCATCTTACATATGAACTCAAATCGGATTCCTGTCTGAAGGGTAAGGGTCTTGTTTTTGGCTGATTGAGGAATAGCTTAATCGATTGGAAGGTTGCAAGTTCAAATCCCAGCACTGCCAAGCTGAAACTGTTGTGGAAATGACCCATGCCCTGGATTTTTATCTGCTCAGTTCAAACTTCTGCCAAATTAATAGATCTAAATGTAGATACAACAATAGTCATAGATAACTACTGATGTCATCAACATCCTTATTTCCATGCTAGTGTCTTAGGGCAGTGTTATATATCAAAATTTTCTGAGAGTGAATTAATGTCTCGAAGTTCACATCCCAGCTTGCCTTGAGTGTGGACAAGAGTACCGATGCTGAGGACACACTTGTAGATTTTCACTCAAAAATCTCTCACCTGTCTTGACTTGAACTGAACTCTACATGTAACTCACCCTGCCAGTATGAGAGACGATAGCATGACTACTTGTAGGACACTGGACAGAGTGTTCAGTATGACATCTCAGTAATAAGAGACTGTAGTGTGGTTGTAATATGACGTACGAGTGTTTATGCTAACCTGCTCCAGAATATAAGTTCCCAGGCCTACTGGAAGGCTGACTGTGCGTCTTTGACTTTCCAGACCAGATCCCCCACATCCAGTGCTGTAAATTCAAGACTTTTCAGAAAGACCACTTTGTTGCAGCAATAGGCAGTCATGTTTCAGGTGCAGCCGTGCCTGCCGGGGCCTTGTAAAGCCTGTTTATAGATCTCCAGCTCTGTGACGGCATGTTCTGGGCCAAAACGTAGGGGAGCTTATTTACGGTGAGACACACAGAGAGGGAGAGAGACAGAGAGTTTTTCCCAGGCAGGCTTGTGGGATTCTGCAGCAGTATGAAGGACGTGCTTGCTGCCTTGGCATGGCTTGGCGCCAAGGCCATGCCACACACTCTGACAGCTTTATGTGCCAGTTTCATGGAGCACTCTTCAGATTATTGCTGCTGGATCGGAGCAGTATTAGGGCTTGTTTTTTTTCCTGTTAAAAAGAGCAGATTCTTAGAATCAGTGCCTGCTTGGACCCCACAGTAGCATGATTAATGCCTGTGTACCCTCTAGTGTCAAATAATCACAGCTTGTATATAAATCCAGGCATGGTGTCAAGCAGACTTGGTCATACATTTACTGTGTAATTGTAATGTAATGTATGGACAAGGTAAATAGAGAAAATTAACTACAACCCAAATTCCAGGACACTGTGTAAAATGTAAATAAAAACAGAATGCAATGATTTGTAAATCCCATAAAGGCATATGTTATTCACAATAGAACATAGAATCCATATATTAGTTTAAACTGAGGAGATGTACAATTTTAATAAACAAATAAGGTAATTTTGAAGTTGATGGCCGCAACAAAAAAAAATTGGCACTGGGGCAATAAAAGTCTGGAAATGTAAGTGTTACTACAAAGAAACAGCTGGAGGAATATTTTTAAACTAATTAGGTTAATTGGCAACAGGTCAGTAACATGATTGGGTATAAAAGAGTATCTTAGAGAGGCAGAGTCTCTCAGAAGTAAAGATGGGATGGAATCTGGATAGAAGCAGATGTTGCTCTATAACGTGTATATACCTTTCAGCATTGATGACGCCTTTCCAGATGTGAAAGCTTCCCATTCCATAGGCACTAATGCACCAACATGCCATGAGAGATTCAGAATTTTGAACTGAGAGCTCTTTAGTCCGCTTTAGTTTAAAAGACGCTTGTCCATGGTTTCCAGAAAGAATAAAAAAAATAGATTTATGTGACAATTTTCCACTTTGCCTAAGTTGATTTTAAATGAGCTTTGGCCCAGAGAAGACGTTCGCATTTCTGGCTTCTTCTTTGCATGATGGAGCTTTAACCAGCATTTGTGGATGGCATGGTGAACTGTGTTCACAGACATTGAGTTCCGGAGGTGTTTCTGAGCCCATGCAGTGATTTTCATTACAGAATCATGCCTGTTTTTAATGTAGTGCCACCTGAGGGCCTAAAGATCATGCAATATTGATATTTACCCTGGTCCCTTGTGCGCTTTTTATATTAATATTATGTACTGTAGATGATTTTATGTTGAGGAACATTATTTTGAAATCGTTCCATAAATTTTAGATGAAGATTATTGAACCTCTGCCTGTCTTTACTCCTGTAAGATTGCCTCTCTAAGACACTCTTTTTATACCCAATCATGCTACTATTCTCCAGTTGTTTCTTTTTATACTTACATACTTTCCCAGCCTTTTGATGCCCCTTCCCAACTTTTTTGAGACGTATTGTTCCCATCAAATTAAAATTTATCTTAATTTTTCTAATATCCTACATAGCCTAATAATATTTATATTACCCTTATAATATCTTAATACTCCTTTTTAAATTGTTCTTATAAGGTTATAATGTTGTGTGTGCATTGGAGCCTTAGGGTGTGTGCATGTTATGTTATGTTTTGTCTGCATGCCCGTCCTTGACTGTGTATGAGTTTGTGTTTATGTGTGTGCATTTCTTTAGCTGCTCTCTTTCTCTTATGACTAATAAACTAAGAAACTAATAAACTTATGCACTATCTGACCCTACATTTGCTGTCTGGCACGGCAAAGGTCTCAAAACCTTCAAAGATCTCTACAGGGACAGTACTTTTCGTAGCTTTGCAGATCTGTCGAGTGACTTTCAACTTCCATAGTCCCATCTTTTTCTTTCTTAAAATGGTACATTTCCTCAGTTTAAACATTTCATATGTTCCATTGTCACTAACAGATGGTTTTATGAGATTTGAAAATCATTGCATTCTGTTTTTAATTAAATATCACACAGTGTCCCAACATTTTTGGAATTGGGGTTGTAAATTTGCGACAGGGGGATACTTAATATGTACTTTCTGAAGAGTACTGACATACTGACACTAAATACTGGTACAATTTTAAAAACTTATTGTAATGAGATATGACAAGTACTTCGTCACAATATTTCAGTACATAGATTGTGCAAAATTTCAGACATATGACCATGTTAACATTATCCGTAATAATTTCAAATATTTAATTGCAAATCATTAAAATACCTTTCATAGAGAATGCATGCATAAGTAGAAAATCCACCACCGCAGCCATAAATGTAAAGGTCTTAAACTGTCTAATCTGTAATATACCTTTACATACCTCAACTTCTTAAGTTAAATGTAAATGCGAACATTGCAAATGTTTAATGGTCAGTTTGTTTTTTTTTTATTTTTTTTATTTTTTTATTAAGAATGTCCACAATGCTCGACAGAAGCTTGTTAATGGAAGCTTTTTTCCTATAGTATAGTCCAGTATAAGACTAGATTTAATCTGGAAATTCAACAATAAAACTCCACAACTTTTGTCTGTATTCAGTACTGTTGGCAGATGGTGATAGACTCCGCCAACAAAAATGGCCAAATTAAGCAGTTAAATGGTTAAATTGTGCACTCTGTGTCTCTGTACTCCTTATTAAACCCTTCTACACTCAGGGTTGAAGGGAATTCTCCTATGGCTGTACCAAAGATGGTATTTCTAATGGTTGTATACATAATAGCTTTAGCTGCTTGTGTAGACTTAACCTAGTTTCTAGGTCTTAAGCCAGTTTATTATGGCTCCAACCGCTGCCTCTTTTCAGTGGAGAAAGAGAGTGAGGGCTGCAATTTTTTTTCTACTTGGAACCAGTAGTTGTCTGAAGGGTTGGCTAGAACACAAG
This sequence comes from Noturus placidus, assembly GCA_022414735.1. Lineage (NCBI taxonomy): Eukaryota > Metazoa > Chordata > Actinopteri > Siluriformes > Ictaluridae > Noturus > Noturus placidus. Next base: position 43,655 of record JAFFST010052087.1, read on the forward strand.
CAGCCTGGCTTTCCATGACACACTCTCTGAGCTGCTGCTGTTTTTGTGTCAGACTAATGTGTTTGGGGTAAATCCCAAATAGTGCATAAGTGACACACAAATTAGATAATCATAGACACTTCATAATTCTGGAACTGGTGAGTGATTGAGTTTTCTTTATGTTAGCAACCACACTGTGTCTGCGTGTGTGTGTGTGTGTGTGTGTGTGTGTGTGTGTGTGTGTGTGAATATGATATAGGGGTGTGTGTATTCAAGCATCCTAATTTTTAACACAAAGTAAACTATTCATAGAATACTTAGTGGTTAGCACTTCACCTCACACCACCAGAGTTGAAGGTTCGATTCCTGCTACTTTCCTGTATATGTGAAGTTTGCATGCTCTCCCTGTGCTGTGGGGGTTTCCTCCGGATGCTCCGGTTTCCTCCCCCAGTCCAAAGACGGGCATGGTAGGCTGATTGGCATGTCCAAAGTGTCCGTAGTGTATGAATGGGTGTGTGAATGTGCATGTGATTGTGCCCTGTGATGGATTGGTATATGATCCAGAGTGTACCCAACCTTGTGTCCGATGCTCCCTGGGATAGGCTCCAGGTTCCCCACGACCCTGAAGGATAAGCGGTATAGAAAATGGATGGATGAATGGGAGTATTTGTGTACATTCTTCTTATTTTATGTGCCACACCTGGACTTTACTGTACACTTTATATTTAATCAACAATTATTCCAAATTACAATACACACAAAATTTCACACTTTAAAAAAACAAACAAAATATGTTACATATCTACAGTTTGATTGTAGTAGTTGAAATAATGTAGCTATAACAACAAGCATTTATTTATTATGTATACTATATTACATATAGTATAACTGTACTGCATACAATGGCTATATTTATACAAGTCTGTGTGATTTTATATATATATATATATATATATATATATATATATATATATATATATATGCATTTATATGTACATTTTATATTTAAACATTGCATAAAGAGTAAAATAAATAACTTACAGGGGGTATGCTTACGAAATAGAAATGCTATGTTAGAGTCATGTGTCAAGAACAAAAGGACCTATGATCTGCAGTATAAAAATGAGCTACATTACGAATACCCTGCAAAAGTAAACAAACAGTCTGGGAGATCTGGAATGACCGCTGGAAGGGAAAAGGACAAGAGGAGAGCTTCACTGGGCCTGTTACTTAGTCTGTGCTTAGGGGATCTTCACCTCCGGATATCAGTGTTCTCAGGGTCCTCCTGCTCAGCCATCATGGCATCGAGGCTTGCACGCCGTGCACCCTGACCACGACTTCTTGGATGGGCGCTGGAGCCCCCTTTGACTGGCTTTTCTTTGTCTGCTTGGCGTGGACCTTTAGGATGCTCGTGTTGACTTGCATGACGCTCCTGGTTGCCAAGGGGGGGTGGCGATGAGCAGAAGCTCAGGCTGTGGCAGAGCGCACCCCAGTTTTGCTCACATTGTATCCGTACACTTCTGCTAATGGCCTCCTTCACTTCTTCACCACAGGCTAGTAAGATGTTCACCAGTTCCACATAGGGCCTGGGAGAGAGAGAGAGAGAGAGAGAGAGAGAGAGAGAGAGAGAGAGAGATATTGTGCCTCTAGGGCCATGTTGCAAAATACAACTCCAAATAGTGCACATTTTGGACCACGTGGAATTCTGGAACTTCTGGCCAAAGACTGGAACTCAGTACGCCAGCAAAAAGAAACTAGCGAAGCAAGCCACTACACTGGAAGGTTATGTCACTGTACCGATGACAGCATGGACCTTCCATGAGACTCTACAAAGACCCATTTAACACTCTTCTGACTTAAACCCTCCCATTATGCAAGCCTGTTCACAAACATGGGGTTGAAAAAACAGATTTGCCCAAAAAAAAAGTTAACATTTTGCTACAGTCCAGTTATATTTAGCTGCTGATTTTTTTTCAATTTTCTTAGAAGAAATATCTTTCCAAACATAAAGCAAACGTGTAGGTTTAGACACCCCACAGTCTTTTTCTTATGCAAATGTCAGTGCACAGAAATGGGGCATTTCATAGAAAGTAGCTTTGTTGGTTTGCTTGGCAGGTTCATTAAGCAGCACTCCATGTAAAGGAAGGAACATGCAGGGAACTGGTTGAAAGACTGGCCTGTAACTGTGTGTGAGCACTCACCCTTTTGGGAGCAAGTCCTGGAAGTGGATCATCTCTACAATGATATTAACGTTGTCCTTAGCTGCTGCACACAAGTTATGCTTTGTGTAGCATTCTCGCTGGAGCTGGAACACCATGTCTTTTATGGCCAGGCACTTTCGACTGATGCAGCTGAATTTGTGCCTCAAGCCATGGGCCATGCATTTTAGTGCATCTTTGATGAAAGACTTGCCCTGCAAACACACAAGATGAGATTTTCTCCTGTTGCTCAAGTGTTCAGCAGACCTTTTGCACAAGATAAATTTTGTCAACCCTACCAGCATTGCAATACACACACATTATTCTCAAGCAGAGGGCCCCATGCATCTATGGGGATTACATGAACCAATGCAATTCCTGCAATGCGAGTTAAGAGCTCATTTATGTTTCAACACAAAGTTTAAGGCCCCTCTGTGATGCAGAACAGGCCATGTCTTCAGTCTATGTTTCAGGCCAAAGGCTTTCTGCTCTGAATCCACCTGCAGCTTGTGAAACCGAAGCCGAGTCTAAGATCACCTGCCACTGGGGGACATGACCTCTCTGAGAGAGCAGAGTAGCACTCAGGGATCAAGAGACATTTCATTACCTGGGAGTCAAACTTCCCGGCATTGTGCAAGAAGGTCAGGCAGATTTCCTGCAGTCCACGGATTTCACACGAGTTGTTCTCGAAGCACTCGAACACACCGCAGCCCACATCTCCAGCATTCACCAGACAGTGTTGGATCTCAGCTAAGACAGCAAAAAGAGCGAGAATGTGATTTGTCACTTTAGAAAAGACAGACATACGACTAATGTTGAATCGTAAGATCGTAAGATTTATCTTATACCCTGAATGCACTTTCGTACTCCAACTTTTCTTTTTGTACAAGATTGCTACTTTTTAAAGGGCTTGCTGAGTTTGGAGAGCAATAAGCCTAGATGACACATGGGTATGTATATAAGACATAACCTTTCGCCTCATATGTTTGGAAGAAGATCACTTAGTGCCTATTTTAGGTTTTGTTTCTCAACTGAAAATGCAAGAACTGTACTTAGAGGACAGATTTAGCACAGAAAGAGAGAGCGTGCAGCTGAGGTAAAGGTATGCTATTAAAGTCAAACTGGGAGGCGTCTGGCAGTGGGTGTCTTAGCTGTCTAAAAGCAAGGTTAACTGTATGGGGGGCAGGATGAAATTATGTTTCTCACTTTAGAGAAAGGCTGTAAAACTGCAGAAGAAACCTAATGATGTAGGAAACTAGCAGAAGGACGGGTAGTTTGGATGTGAAAGTGTGATGGTGACTGACATGGTCTGGTGGAGCAATGCCACCTTTCTACTCTTGTGATTAAAAGCCTCAGGATGGCTTGCATACTGCAAAGAACCTTAATAGTAGTCACTGATTTTGGCTGTCTGATGTAAGACGATAGATGAGCTCACATTTTCATATTCTGATGTGCAAGATAAAATCATTCACCCAGCAAACAAGTGGCTAGCAAATGAGCAAATTTTGATTCAATGACACAATGCGTATACAGTACTTGTGTAAAGCCTATTGAAGAAGGGAGGTTTCAGTGTGTGCCTCTGGGAAGAATGTGTAAAGGTTCTGAAAAGTAGAACACAACAACAGAGTATCTTTCTGTCAGAAAAGATTACAAGCAGAACCATTTACAAATCCTACACCCATTAGCCAATGGGGACCTCTTGAGGAGCTTAGCAGTTTTCAGTTAGCCAATTAGTGATTTGAAACATAAGAAACGCTCCGTGTATAAATATTCAGATGAGCAGTCTTAATAGATGTCATTAATAAATGTTTTACATGCTTATTATACAAGGGTGTATCTTTTGTAAATTGAGTAGGTCATGTCATTTAATGCATATTATTTGTCCTTAAGGACTGTGGTTGTAAGAACTTTGAGGGGGGAAATAGGTTTTCAGGGAAAAATCACCCCTTGTGACATCCTAAATGGTTCTTCTCTTTGTCCCTACGTGGGAACCCTTAAGTGTTCTATGAAGACTTCTACAGAAACTCATTAGAACGTTTGAACTTTTTTAAGCATCCAAGCAGCCAAGGAACCCAAGGAGTGTATAAAAGTGTGCATTAACTGGCTTAAACTAGAGCTCAAACAGTCCAGTGTATAGCTGCATTATTATTATAATACTAATTCACTGGTGGATAGAGGTGTTCTCTATGGTTGAAGCGTTTCTTCTTTAAAATCGGGTGCGCGTGCACGATGCATTATTTTACACTGAGAATGATTTAATCACTCGTTATTAGCGTGTGATGAGTTCGCGCGCAGCGCCCTGTCCGTGATTAACATCGGCGCGCACCTAAGAACACCGAAACTCTCGGTCGCTCTGCGCTGCTTGTGTTGGCGCGCGCTGGGAATGCGCTCGGAGCGCACGAGCCCTGCCGCAGATTTGCATTGGGTTACAAGAGGCGATTTAGGGACTCTGCACCTACCTACCTACCTACCTACATAAATACATACATACATGCATGCATACATACATACAAACATGCCTACCATGCAAGGCTCCTGCCTCCAACTCCTGCAGCGACCCTTCTAATCAAATTCAAGTCCAACAGAATGATATCAGGATTCAGTGTTTGTTACTGCAGGAGGTGTCGTGTCGTGCTCTCTAAAAGTTATGCAAATCAGTCTGGCTGACATGAGTAAGGCTTATCGCGTGTAACCTGAGGATGTATTGCATCACTCACGTAGCTCGCGTGATGCTCCAGGAAAGTTGCGCCTATTGATTTGACTTCCAAGTGCGCGACGTTTCATTGATCAGGGTGTGTGTGTGTGTGAGAGAGAGAGAGAGAGAGAGAGAGAGAGAGAGAGAGAGAGAGTTTCGCTTGACACCTAAGAATAAGGCTTAGTAATTCCTAGAATGCGTCTACCATGGGCTTTTGCAGAATGCAGACACTAGTACGTGGAAAATGAAAGACGGACACTAATAAACAGTCTTAAAAAGCACCCGTATCCATTACCTCTCATTCGACTACCTTGCGCTGCGCTATTAATAGTTTACGAAGCTATTGAATTTCCCCATCTCTGTGTACCTGTTTACAACGTGATAGTCATTCCTCGAGATCGGAAAACGCAGCGTGGCCATTTTCCGACCAATTAACCTGTTTTGCTCCGATATGGCTCGCGCGCAACGGAACGGGACGGTTACCGTGTTATATAGTAACGCAGGATCCTTAGACTTCTGTGCAAATATTTAAATAATAATAATAATAATAATAATAATAATCCAGGTGACAGTTTAAAGAGTTATTGTGGTGACTGTCCCATCGTGTCTTACCTGTGTTGTGTAAGGAGAGTCGTCCTTTCTGGTTAGGGCTTGCAGCTTTTTCCGGGTGACTCTCGTGAGCGTCGGTAGCGTCTGTTCCGTCCGTCAGCGCGATCACCGAGAAAACGAGCAGCGCCACAGCGAATCTGGACAACATTATTTGTTTATTTACTTATTATTATTATTATTTTTTTTTGATTATTTATTTATTCCCCCCCCCACCGAGACACCTTGGATAATCGAGTTTCTCAGAGACGCGAGGTGTTTTGTGTATGCTGTGTCTGTGTCTCTGTCGGGAATGAGCACGCTGAAACGGGATGGATGCTGCCTATATCTCCCGCGGCACGGCCTGTCAGTGTTGATGAATCGGTCGAGCAGGTGTTGTCACGTCGCCGTGGCGCAGCGACCAATCAGAAACGCCGACAACCACGGCCAAGTTTTGGTAGTGTGTGTGTGTGTGTGTGTGTGTGTGTGTGTGTGTGTGTGTGTGTGTAAGGGGTCGGGGGGTGGTGCGGGTAGGTTGGTGATAGGAGGTGTGTCCCCGGAGAAAGTTGCCCCAGCGCTCCATAACAAACTAAAGTCGACTCGTGAACTGTGTGCGCGAGCGCGCGCATGTTTATCTCCCTTGAGGAATGTGCCTAAAGTTACCATTTTATGATTTGGCGTATTGCAGGTTCCTGGTGTATTTCTCACTGTCTCACTTTAGAGAGATACATACAGATAATCCTCTTCATAAGCATACTTATGTATGATCAAAGTGACACGTTTCAGCCCCCATTTTGTGGCTTGAAATCCTAACATGCAGAGCAAAATCTCATGTGGCAGGCTACAACACATCATTTACCAGTGTTCACTCGGTCAATCTGGACTCATATTACACAAAGTGATCATTCAGAACAAGGGCTTTTAATCGTGTTGTCGTTGATGTTGTTTCATATATTGCGCAATCCACACCCATAAAATCAATCACAGTACGCTGACAAGACTAAGCTGCTCGAAGCCACTTAATCCTCATGAATATAATAATGCATCAACCGGGAGAAAGTGTCATTTCTAGGATACATTTTATGTGGGATTACACACGTGACGTGTCATCGTTGCCAGAAAGAACGCACATGGAAATGAACAGAAGGTGACATTTTACACTGCATCGCTACGAAAAAGTCACTAATCAGCAGACTTAATCATCTTCTGCCTCTATTGTGTCACTGTAGCCAGTGTGTGTCAAGTTCACACAGTGGAGGAAAAGAGGGCAACTTTGCTAATAACTGGCAGGGATTGCATCATTCAAAACCACCCCCACCCCCAAGGCAGCTGCTCCATTCACACACATACACACAAAAGCCATGTGAATGTGCAGCACTGGCTGACTGACTCTCTCACACACACACACACACACACACACATGCACGTAAACACGCGCGCGCACTGACACACACAAACACGTCAAATAGTCTGAGTTCTGCCAACAAATTATGGCACACCACCTAAAAGCCTCGACGACGATGTGGTCTTGGTATCACTTATATTTCTAACTGCCTGGATGTGATTAAGCTATTAATATTTGACTGACTGTAATCGAATCGTGTTTTTAAGAAGGTATGACATGCTTGATAAATCGGTTATACATGATATTCACTACATTAATCCGCCATAGAATGGAATAACTAAATCTGGGTTTATGATCTGTTCCATACATACCATGCAGGCTACACTGTATATCTCATCTACATTGTCCTGGTGTAGTACCATCATATGTACATCTGTTGTACCTTCAACATGTATCTTGTAAATGTAAACGTGACTACAGTAGGCTATACCTTCAAAAAATAATTTAAGGTACATAAATGGACCATAAGGATCACTGAGGTACTCTTTAAAGCTTTAATTGAAGGTAAACCTCAAGAACCTTATCAGGTAAAATATACACAGGAAAGGTGTGTGAGTGTGTGTGTGTATATATATATATATATATATATATATATATATAATAAGGAAATGGTACAGGTCTATATCATTTTTTAAAGATATGTACAATGTTACGATTAGTTTGGACGTTAACCCTCTAGGTTATGTTTATGTGTGTTGGTTGGGCTCCAAATTTGTCTCTCTTGCTAGAAAGAAAAACGTTTTTTTGTGGGGTTTTTTTATTGTTATATTAGTATTCAAAGCCATGCATAGTGGCTTTGAATAAAAGTGTCTGCAAAATGAAAAAAAAATGTAAATGTAACTTTATTGTGTAAGTCCAGTTTGTCCTAAACGTGAGGAAATTGAACCACCCATATTATCCTGTAATTAAGAAACGTTACAAACAAATCATGCACATCTCTGTGTGGTAGACTACTTCACCCAAAACCGAGTCATATGCTATAAAATGCTTATGTAGGGCGAAATCACAAATATTTCCTCCCTGTTATCTTTATAATGTATGTGTGTGATGTAGAAGCTAATTTGTAGTCGACGGTAGTGAAGTTATAGGCTATAGGGTGTAGGCCTATGAAGCAATTTGGGATACGACCCTGATATCAAAACAAAACAAAACCCTTAGGTCACTATTTGAGAAATATTAATTGTAATGTGATCACAATGTTAATTATACACTAACACTTTCGAGAATTTCTACATTTACATTTTCAGGTTCGTTCATTTGTATTGAAATGATGCGACTTACAATTGAGACAGGATGTCACTGAGAAGATGATGGTTTAGGATCAATCGTGGCAGCTTTTTGGCAGCTTGGGGGTTGAACTCACAGCTTTTTGCTCAGTAGCAAAAAAAAAAATCAAACCAATGACCCAGCAAATCACTCAAACGTGGCACACATAGCTCAGCTCATATGTGAGCCTCTAACCGATTGGACGTTTCTGACCGCAGCTTTTTCATTTGAAAAGAAAACCTACCCGGTATTTAAAAAAAAAAGAAAAACCTAAATGACTGTCCCTTGAAAGAGTGGCTTAGCTGTGCCTTTTGCTTTCCAGGAAGCGTTTTAAGAGACATTTTCACAGCTTGAAGAGTCATGTGCTGCCCAAGTCTGCAGTCCGATCTGGAACATTTGCGCAGTAAAATCCGCAGTGTTGCATTCACTCTGGCAGTGTTTATTCCACTCCAGCTGGACTCACATGAACATAAGTGCTTGATTGTGTCTCGCGCTGGTGGATGTTGAAATGACGGTGCTGGTTGTTTCAGGATGATATACGGTTTTAAACGAATAGATAGCTTAGATTTAGATGTTTCAGATGGACACTGAGTCTAAGAAATGGCAGTACCATGCTTATTGTTGCACACTATTTAGCACACTGGTATGCTTTTTGGGATGTGGCCGTCGTTATTTCAGCGTTTTCCTGCTCCTCTCCATCTGTCTGCCTCTCTTCAAGCGCAAAATGTGCTGTAGAGCAGAATGACCGCGTGTCACAAGCTCCACCCACTCCCAGACATACCCTCGGCCTCGACCAATCAGAGACGGACGCTCAGACCCAAGCCCTGTAATGGAGCGCCACCACAACCTTCGCACACACTCACACCGGAATGATGGTTTTCTTGCATGTAATTTTAGTGCTCTTCTGTCTCTGCGTTTTTACGGGGGGTTAATGCAAGTGTCAGCGCATGCGCATGCTGCCTGTCTGATCCTGTTATTTGGTGAAGAGATGAATGTTATTTCCATGTCATGTGCATCACTAGCACTGATCTCTCGTTGATGAAGGTTAAGAATGCTTTCGTTTATGGTGAATCTTATGCAGACCGCATTGCTATATTTAGCAGCTACTCAGTGGCATAGTGTGTATCAGTTCTTGGCTGTATATGTACTGTAGAGCCAAAACACAGCAATGATTACATACAAAATGCAGGTGTAGAGAAAGAGATCTTAGTTAAAATGCATGGCTCATATTATTCACAACGCTATAGATAAAAAATGATATTTAAATAAAAAAAATGTTGCATTTAAAATGATATATAAATAAAATAAAAATATTGATCGTGACACTTAATATTTTCACCATGTCATTGAAATCTATTTATTTACTCTCTCTCTCTCTCTCTCTCTCTCTCTCTCTCTCTCTCTCTCTCTCCTTCATCTATTCTATTTATTTATGTCTATTCCTTTTTAATATATTTCCGTTTGTTAAGGAAATAGGTGTGTGCCCCCCCTCCAGTTGTACACTTGGTTGCGCCCATACTCAACTCAAGTTTGTTGATATATCTTTGCTGCTCAGTCTGTAAGAAATGGAGCCTAGTGTAGAAAACAGCAGCCTAGTGTAGAAAAGTGCAGCAGAACATATGAGCTTTTTTCAGACAGTAAGTAACTAGATACCTAAATATTAGGTAACCTTAGCTTAGTATAGAAGGCATCATACCATTGCTTGGTTTGTGCTTAAGAATGTCACTTAACTTTCAATATTTGCACACCCACGAAGTAGGCTAGGGTAACATCAGTTTCGGTTTTTGAACGAATTTGATACTGAAATTTTGTATATGTAGAACATC
>JAFFST010052087.1:60355-72855 GCA_022414735.1 Noturus placidus
AGCCGCCCCATGTACACCATCCCCACCGTCAAACATGGAGGTGGAAACATTATGCTTTGGGGGTGTTTTTCTGCTAAGGGGACAGGACAACTTCACCGCATCAAAGGGACAATGGACGGGGCCATGTCCCATCAAAACGTGGGTGAGAACCTCTCAGCCAGGGCATTGAAAATGAAAAGTAATTACTAAGTCATTACCAAGTACAAAGTCATGTTTTGCAGGGGGGTCACACATTCATACACTACGGACACTTTAGACACGCCAATCAGCCTAACATGCATGTCTTTTGACTGGGGGAGGAAACCGGAGTACCCGGAGGAAACCCCCGACACACGGGGAGAACATGCAAACTCCGCACACACATGGCCCTGGCGGGACTCGAACCCCGGACCCTGGAGGTGTGAGGCGGACGTGCCAACCACTAAGCCACCCCCAATATTAATTTAACAATCAATATTAAAAATGATGGATATTAATGTTAACACTATTTGATATGAGTAATAATAATAATAGTATGTGGCATTAGCTAGAATGAGGGTTCCCTGCTGTTTATTTATCTCTGGGTGTATCAGTTGGAATCCTAGCATTGTTGTGCGGGCCATGTTAGCGACCTGTCCAACACTGAGAAATATGTGATAATTATTGTTATCACATTATTGATAATTATTATCATCTCTTTGCTCCTCCATTCCAGTGAGGGCTTTGAAGCTCACACGTTGTTACTGTTGGATAGGCAGGTGAATGCCGAATGATGATGTAGGGAACAAATGGTGTGTGGGGCTTGTTGCATTTTGACATTAAAAGGTATTCGGACTGGAGTGTGCTTATTTTAGGAGGTATGATGACTGTTGCACTGCAGCATGTTAAGGTCTCTCTCTCTTTCCATCTCTCTGACATGGAAGATCTCCATCACTCCTCTTTTGCATTGTTTCCTTTTTTGGAATCATTTACATTTTAAGAACTGCAACTGTTTTCCCTTCTTGCTGGGACTCCTGGCCTGTTTATATACGTGGCCAATGAAGGATCTGCCCAGTCAATGAGGACACATAAAACTTGAGGGAGTTTCTGTCTCACAAGTCTGCTTTGGTTCCAAACAGTGGGATATGTTTACATTTCAGACAATTCAAGTCAGTGAGGGAATGTCTATGGCTTTGTATTGTTCAAGCGCATAAGTAATGTTACGGATTAACATAAAAATGAAATACATAGTATGCAATGGCATTCACTGGCTATATTTTTATAATCCTGCACGTCTCTGCAGCGATCACTCTCTCAGTATTTATCTGTCTCATGCCTGCACAAACAATGGTCAAGTAAGGCTTTTGGAGTACATGAAACAGCCAGTCAGTTAGCAAGTGGATTCTTATTAAGTCACGGCTAAAAGAAACAGAATATATCTAAAATGAGTTGGTCAATGGTCTGATAGTCTCCCTTGAGGTTACTATGTGGCCTACTATGTGTGAACTTATGAGTTTTAATACTGCTGTATTAATGGCTGGCTGAAGCAAACCGCATATTCCATTATAGTTAGCCAAGTTAGCTTGTTGCATAAAACCATGCTTATACTGCCAGGTTAAATGTTCATAGGAGCTTGATGGAAAATGTGCCACATAACATTGGGTTTGCTGGATGGTAAGGTTATTTTTTGATTAAAAAATAAAGCTTATTACTGCATTACCATTTTGGGATTGTTGTGATCTAATACTAAACCTTTCACCTTGCATTCAAAATATGTGAATTCTTACTCTCTTTTTCACATGATCCAGGTCTGTCTGGACAGGACGGAGTAAGACTTTTTTGTTAGCATGGGAAACTTCCTGTAATGATTTTTTTATTGATTCCTTGAACCTTAGCAGATGATAATTTATATCAATATATGACAGGTTAACAATCCATGCATTTACCAACAGAAGATTTTGTTCTAACATATTTTAGGGTATTTTTACATTCATTCATTTGTTGAATAATCGTCAGTACCACTTTATCCTGGTCAGTAGAGGTGTAATGATACACTCCAGTCACGATTCGATTCGATTCAATTCATGATACTGACTTCACAATATGATTCAATATTTTGAACAAAATTTAAATGAAGAAAAATTATGACTAACTTTTTTTTTATTTCTGAATCATAAACAATTTTCTTTTTTGTCAGTATATACAGTAACTAAACAAAATTGTAAACAAAACATACTATAGAATCACCATGTACTAAAAATAAATCAATAAATTGCTAAATTCTCCCCAAAATTTAATTGAATAAATAAAGTCTCTGACCTGGGGACAGCAGCACCTGAGGAAATAGAGGCCCATAGGTGGCTAAAATGTCCGACTTCCACAGTGCATGTCTGGTGTTGTTATAATGTGGTTGTGTAACCATATAATCTATAATGTGTATTGGTCATTGTGAGCTGCAGAGATTGGTTCACGTGATTCCCAGTAATGGCGCAGTCTCTATGAATTAATGCGATCATGTAACCAGCGTGCGCTCTCTATATTTTCACTCTATGGGTTGTGCAGATTGGGACCACTCATGTACAATCATTGCACTTTTATTAGATGCATAATTAATTAAATGCTGATTTCAATGATGTGACTCACACATTACCATGATGCACATTATCACATTTTTGCATTTCAATGATCTCTACTGGTTAAGGTTGCTGTAGATCTGGATACTATCCCAGGAACACTGCGCACTAGGTAGAAATTCACCCTAGCTGGGATGCCTGTTCATTTCATTGCACCATGCACATACATTCAGACAGATATTCACATCATAGCCAATCCACATAGCTGTGTGTTTTTGGGAGGTGGGGGGAAACCAGAGAACCTGGAGGAAACCTAAACAGACGTGGGGAGAACATGTGAAACTCCACACAGACCGTAATGCAAGCTCAAGATTTGGACCAGTAATTCTGGAGCTGCGAGGCAGCTATGCTACTCTCTGTACAATTGTGAGACAACGTTGTGTCACAACTGTCTATGCATTTTCAATATTGTCATTCAGTGCTTTCATGCTAACAGATTGGTAGCTATTTTGTGAAGGGAGAAAACTAGTTGGTGGGTAGGAAGCTAAAATTGGGTCAAAATAAAATTGTGTGAGCCTTCTGGTGCAATGCTCTTGCTTTAATTGTATAGAATACTTCTAAGCATTTGAAACATTTACAAAACACTTACAATTTGTGAACATGTGAACTGCAGTTTGTATACAGTAAATGGGTAGAATCTAGATCTGTTCTGTCACTAGACTGTTTTTTGTACTTGCTAAAGTATATTTGTAATGTATAGACTAAGTGGTTTCTTTCAAATGGCTCCCAACCAGAGATGACTGAAAGTGCCATCAAGGTGAACGATCACTGCAGTATGATCGTGCTAAAGTGATTTATTAGTATACGTTTGTTTGCAGTCTGCTGTATCCAGACTTAATCAAAAAATCCAAGCATTATCAAGCATTATAAAAATCACTTTGTTTAGTTTGGATGGGGGAATTTAGTGATTCCCCCATGGTCTTGTATGACAAGCTAGTGGCCTGCAGTTGTAGCTTTTGAAGTTATACAAGACCTGAGTGATTCGGAATAATATTTTATAAACCAATAAAAACATTAGTGTAAACAGAGGCTTCACTCAGCTACACATGCAACATCTCCAGACCAATAAACCAAAGACCCACACTGCGCTAAGCTGTTTGTATGAATGTGTAGGCTTTTACGTGATGTGCGAGTGTACGTTCCTGCGGCTTGTGTGTACTTTTTTTCTCTGCCAAAATTCCCTGAGTCATCAACTTGAGTGTCATTGCACCCTTCACTCAGTTTTAAAAAAGGCCCATTAAGTGAGGGAGTCAGGTTTGGTTACCTCAGGAATGTTTGGGAGTCTCTCAAAGCACCACTCACAGAGGCTGCCATGAATGTCTGGATAATTCAGAGGCAATGAAAAGGCATGAGCTCACGTTCCTTACCTGAGCTGTCTCTGTGCTGGGAAGAGCAGGATGAGGAATCAACATTCCAACATTCCTCTAGCTTCACTCCATCATTAAACGACTAAGGCCATGCTGTTTTCTGCTCTCAGCGGGAAAGCTCTTTTGTTGAAGTCAACCTGAAATTGAAACCTTTTTTTTTTTTTTTTTTAACCTTGCTAGTTCATGTCATTGTTCCTCTTGTTTATCAAAATCAATGACTTTAAATAAATATATAATAACACTTACAAATGCTCACTCTCTCTCTACACACACTTTCTCTTCTGTTCTGTTCCACAGTTTGTACTTTTGTTTTCTGTTGTATTTTTTAAATGTAGATGCTGCCAGGTTTGTGCTGTTAACATTTTAAGGCATTCAATTATGGCGAAAAAGATTGTGTTAGATTTTGGGTTGAAAAATGAGAGGTTCTGTGTTATAGTACCCATCACAGGACTGAGATATACTGCTTCATCTTGAACCCAGGTTTTATCTCAGAACAGACTTATCTCAGAACTTATCATTCTCCGTGTAGTCTTAGATTCAGGATTTTCCCTTCATTTTAATCAGACTAAAAAATAATTATAACTTGCTACTTGAGTCATCTTCTCATTGGATACTTTATTACTCTTCTTCAAGTCACTATTAACATTATTACTTTGACTGTTACTTGAGTAATTTTATATGTAGTTTTACTTGTACTTGAGTAAAAGTTTTGGCTACTCTACCCACCACTGGTAATACCTAGCAAATATATCATCCTAATTTTCTGTTGGAATTTGGGATTGACAACCATATATACTAATCAAAGCAGCACAGTGGTGCAGCAGGAAGAGTTGCCATCTCACCGGTCCTGGGTTTCTGTCCATGTGGATTTTTTTTTTCTGTTCATGTTCTCCCTTTGTCCATGTGGATTATTTCTGGGTTATCTGGTTTCCTTCCAAAACATGCTAGTAGGTTGACTGGCTAAGATAAATTGCCCCTAGGTGTGAATGTGTGTGTGTGTGTGTGTGTGTGTGTGTGTGTGTGTGTGTGTGTGTGTGCGTGTGTGTGTGTGTGTGTGCGTGTGTGTGTGTGTGTGTGTGCATGGTGCTCACTGAAGGACTGGCATTTCATCCAGTGTTCCCAGGATATGCTCCAGATCCACCAAGACTCTGATGAGGATAAGGCAGAAATTGTGTCATAATGCTACATTATACCTAACAGAAAGAATGGATCAGTGATGTGATAGCCTTGAATACACCCGTACCCACAGTTGCTGCTATTCAGTGTTGTCTTGGATTGGTTGTTGTTGTCCTAAAGTTGATTGCATTCTGTATTTAAACAAATAGATTTGGTTATTCTGGGTAACTCTCTTTCATTCTCTGCGATGAAAAACCTTGCTGGTTCATTTTTTTCTTTTATCTTTCTTCTACACAAGTACCATGCAGATAAAAACATATTTTGATTTCCTAAATATCTATCTTTCTAAATGTAAACCTTCTCCGAATAACAAGGTTGTTTGAATTTGTATGATCACTTAGATAAGATGGCATCTTTGAGGGTGGGTGTGGGGGGTGGGGCGGGGGAATTGGATGGAGCTGAACTAAGCAGGAAGGAGAGTTTCAAAGAGCGGGAATAGCAATCACTGCCCTAGAAAGGAGAAGTTTAAGAAAGGTTTAACTCTACCAAAATCTGTATCGAGAGTGAAAAAAGTCTCCAGTTATTCTCCGGATATATACACATACTCATAGTGGATCAAATTCAATCTCTGTTTCACTTGTTGTGAAACCATCTGGAAATTGACTCACAATGCACTCACATGTACCCCTCGTCTCAACATCACTTTGCAAAACTGGACTACAAAGACCCCACACATGACCAAATGAAAGAAAAAAAGGAGGATGAGCCAGAACTATTTTGTATAAATGGAAATAAATACATGAAGTGCCTGAGGGTTTTTTAAGTGGCCAGATTTTATGAGTGAATGATTAATTCCTTATATTTGGACACCTTCTCTTTACCGCAGCAACATTTTTCCTGGCTCAGCAGCTGGTACCAATTTATGTACTCCAGCCATATCAGGGTCCAAGTACATGTACGGCTTGGAGGTTATCTCAGCAGCAATGCCCTCCCCTCCTCTCATGCTTGAGTTATTATTAGCTCTTTTCTTCTCCTTGTATTTTTAGTCACACTCGTGTCTCTGGGTCGTTGAAGTCATGTGTGGGGCCGTGTGTGTGTGTTTGTGTGTGAGTCACAGCTGCTAACCATCAGCCAAGTCATGACACACTCCTGAGCATCGTTTCGCACATCTCTCTTCATTTACTTGTTCAAAGTCCTGCTTTTCTTCTGCGAATGAGATCCATCACCACAAATCCAGAGTTGAACTGTAGAAGAATGCGTCTTCTTTTTTTGGCAATAGCTGAAATATGTGTGGTGCTCATTTTTTAAGATGTTCCCGGAATACTAATCCAGGATATAAAGACTGGCAAAATGAAAACACAAACATAAATAATCTCAGAGTGGTCGATAATTCTTTATCAAACTGGCTCGTAACTTGTAATTGCATTCTTAATGCATTTTCCAAGCCATCTCCTGGCTTTTCCAGATTAAGGTTAACCACACACTTTATGAACACTACTGTTGTTTTCGTTACCTGTTAAAGCAGCCAGAACATTAATTCCACTCTGTGCTGTACACAACAACTTTAAATGAAAGGAAGAAAACAGTTACAACCCCCATCCCCTCGATTTTCTCTCTATATGTAGCATATCACAGGAAGTGTTAGCTCTTACCAAGATGGGCGTTTATCACAGAGAATCTGTGGACACTACTACATCACTATATATTTTACACATCTATATCCAGTTAATTGTGCCACTTGTTGATCTTGCATTAAAAGTTATTTCCATTCATTGGTATTAACTGTGAATTTCAGGTCTAGACAGTCAGTACATTCTGTGTCTTTGAGAAAAGAATTTTCACACTGCACCGACAGACGACGACTAACGCCGACAATCACTAACTTATAAAAGTTGGCCATTGGATTTTGGAAAACACACTACCCCAAAAGACAGTTTGTCCTGGGAATTGGGGGATGTAGTCTCTGAGACTTTTTCTTTAGTCCCGAATAATTCTACACTTGGAGCGGTTTGTCGCTACGTAACTGATGAGAGTGCTGTAATTTTGTATCTTCAGTGAACGGAGGTGAGACCAATCAGCCAGGGTTTACAGGAATATACAGGAAAATACTCATGTCTTATTGGCTGATGCCTCTCAATTCTGCCAAACACTAGCTCACAGTCATTGACTACGTTTACGTTTTCCTACAATGATAGCTTAATTGTGCCTCCCCCTGGCTAGTGACACCAAACTAGCCTAGTCTCGTGTTAGATGGTCAAATATTTTACATTTTATTAGACTTTTAGTCATGCAAACAGTGCTAAAAAATCGGAGACACGTTTTATGATAAATCCAAGTTCTTAGCTAATTTTGAAATTTTTAAGCAACTAGCCCTCACATGCAAGAAAAAAAAAATGCATGAAAACAGTCTATTTAGAAGTATGCGCACCTAGCACTTATCGCATAGGCTTTTATTTCTGTGGCGTTTTCAGGGATGCTTGCCTCATCATCATGGCAAGGGTTCATGCCCAGGTCAGATTACATCAGAGTTTGGTGGAAAATCATACCACACTGCTCACACATTAACTGACCCGACACACGCCAATTGAATATGGGTTAACACACTGATCTGAAAAAACCAACAAGAGTGTTGGTGTTAGTCGGCGTCTGTCGGTGCAGTGTGAACCAGGCTATAAAATACCAAGGACATTGGCTTTTAAAAACTATACACAAACAGCCACTAATAAAAACAATTCAACACAACCACAGCCAGTCAGATTGCTGGACTGATTCCTATTGTTGAAGCACGCTATCTAAAGCCCGTGATAAGTGACCAGCCACTAAGAGAACCATGTAATGTAAGTACATGCTTACAAAAATGGTTCTTAGGAAACTTAATTGTTCTTTAGCTAAATGGTGCATTTATATAGCGCTTGTATCCAAAGCACTTTACACTGTGTCTCATTCACCCATTCACACACACACACACACACCAATGGTAGCAGAGCTGCCATGCAAGGCGCTAACTTGCCATCGGAAGCAACTTGGGGTTCAGTGTCTTGCCCAAGGACACTTCGGCATGCGGAGTCATGTGGGCCGGGAATCAAACCGCCAGCCCTACGACTACTGGACAACCCGCTCTACCGAGTGAGCCACAGGCGCCCATGGCTTTTAGCTTCTTTAGCTTCGTAATAGTGTTTTAGGGAAATCTTTAATGCAGGGGTATTCAACTAAAATTTTCAAAGGTCCAGTAACATCAAATTTCTTGCTTAGAAAGGTCCAGATAAGTAATTAACATGACCGGTAGTAAGAGGAATTGCCTTTTAATGCTTATCCAGTAATGATTTGTTGATAGCTATAAATATGATGATTCAAAATGACTACATGTTTGTTTCATAGTGCCATTTCACATAACCACATTGGATGGCACCATCAACTGTTTTTTTGGGTTTTTTTTTTTTTAATCACACTCAGGAACATTTGACCAATCCCTCCCACTCCCAAAGTTATTTATTTATTTTTAAAAATACTTTTCCACACTATTTTCTAAAACAATTAGTTGGTTCTGTTTCCCAAAATATGAACACATTACTCAAACTACCATGACACTGACCAGGATCAAGCAGTTATTGAAGATGAATAAGCATATGTGGTGAATGCATCTTGTGGAGTGACGTGAGCAACCTATACATTCCCATGTTAATGTATGTGGTCTTTCTTTGTCCAGCATATCTGACTGTATTAAAGTAAAAGCTGCCTAACTTTTTTGTCCTGACACACATCTCTACTGAGACACAGCTGTTTTTGAAGCAAACATTCTGTTCCTGTCGAAACTTCACTTTCTGACCTTTCTAGCGCTGGACTGGTGTGCTGCCTTTAGCTATCCAATTTACATAAATGTATGTGATTGGATAAACAGCAAAAGAAGATCTGCTACATCTGCATGTTTAGTAATTAGAATTTCTGTAGAAACTAGAAACTGTGGCTACTGTATTTTTCAAGTGGGTCGATCCGGAGAAATACTTTGTTGGGTTTGCATCCCGAGGGCAGTCCACCAGTTTACGACCTCTGTTTTAAGGTTTTCCTTAAAGGGACAAACCAAAAATCTCTTTAAGGTTGTTAAATGAAGTGTTATATCACTTCCCTGTTCCTAAAAAAAAAATGTGTCAGTTTTTAAGTGTCCGCATAATAAATCAAAGAGACCAACACTGGACTCATCCCTGATCTGCTCATGTACAGAAACCTAGAGAGAAATCCTGCTGCCAGAAAAATAGTACTGGGGTGGCAACAGAACAACAAATAAAATACTATCAACTAAGATTCCAAACCACCTACGTTAGTCCAAACAGAGCTACAGCAACTACAAAGTGCACTCCTCCTTCCTGCTTAACCAAAAACAGAAGAAGATGGCATGATCCCAAAATAAATGGCAGCCAGCCCCACTATTTCCAGACAGTCACAGTGATTACAATTATCGGGTAATTACAGAGCACAAATATACGATATCTGACATCTAGGAAATTAAACAAGCTGACCAAACACAAAAAAAGTATATATCTTAAATATACAAAAATATAAAAACTCGAAATCATAGAGTATTAAGTTAATGGTGAAGCATGAAGTCATGAATAGACAGACAGAGAGAGAGAGAGAGAGAGAGAGATAGAGAGACTTAAAATACATCTAGATACATAACAAGAAAGTTACTAGGTGATGAATTAATGCTAACAGCAGTGCTGATTTGACATCCCTAATGATTATTTTATTTTTTAGTTTTTTGGACAATATATCCAGCTGCTCTCTCTCTATCATCGCATCATTTTGACAGATGCCATTTGTATTAATTGGACACATTATAACAAGGCTTACTATATAAAGCTTACAACAGATGCTTTCAACATGGCACTGATTGTAAAATTAGGGTAGCTCAGGGTCAGTGAATGTTTAGGTTGCATTCATTCTCACTGTCAGTGAGGTATCTCAACCAACCACAATGCCTGGACTAACATGTTCTTCCAATAAGAGACATTAGGCCTTTATCAAGCTGGATATAAACAGATTTCTTTCATAAGTCGCTCATTTACACAAGAGTTAAACATCTACTATAAATTCCGATTTGATCAACTTCAAATCATATCATTTGTCTGGATTGCTGCCCTTTTATATAAATGGATTATACTATCGAGTTCAAATAGCTTATTTGTATTACGTTTACAGCATTTAGCAGACAGCCTTATCCAGATTCTCTATCAAAAACACATCCTCATGCTAGTTTACAAGTCAAGGAAAGAAGTACTAAGAATACAACTGAGAACATCTTGTAAAACCCAGTTGTTTTAAATTATTGTCATTAATTAAAGACTATTAAAATAAAGAAAGAGCCAACACAAACCCATCAATTAAGAAAATAAAACCAGTCATTCAATTATAAATAAAAGAAATGCTGCCATATAAACGGACAACAGGACTGTTTGTCTGTGCGTTGCCAGAATGCTTCAGCTAACCAAAGATTATGGTCACATTCATGAGGTAAAC
This sequence comes from Noturus placidus, assembly GCA_022414735.1. Classification (NCBI taxonomy): domain Eukaryota; kingdom Metazoa; phylum Chordata; class Actinopteri; order Siluriformes; family Ictaluridae; genus Noturus; species Noturus placidus. The sequence continues at coordinate 70,944 of JAFFST010052087.1, forward strand.
TATGTTTAAAGACCGGTAGTGGGTTTGTTTTGTTTTTTGGAGGGTTTTTTTTTTTGATAAATGCTGGCTGATAATACAGTTTGCTAAGGCATCTTCATTTAATGCTGTGCAACACATCAGCTGAGACACTGAATAATTTAAAATAGCAGTTTCCCTGTGTGACATGCTAAGTGCCAATTGTGATGAAGAAGTACCGTATACATCAGCGCCAGCACAGCACATGGCCCTGTAACATGTCCTGTTCACTTGCACATGTTTCACATAATTTGCACCCTTATTTAAGTTGTGCTTTGCACTTTACAGGCAATCAACATTACATACGCAAGTACAAAGAACATCAGCCTTTCCAAAAACTTTTTGTAAATCCAGTGTAATTTTTTAGTTTGGTTTGGCTTACGCAAACATTTACAAACAATTACAAGACTGATAAATATTTCCCATTAAGGGTAAAAAAAAAAAAATAAATTCCAAAAAATTGTAAAAGATTTTAACCCTGACCACTAACCATGCACTTAACAATAAACAAAATAAACAAAAAGCCACTTGTAATCTGTATATTAATATACTGTGTGTATCAGCACTGACTCTTGTGTCTGGCAATGCCTTTAGTCGTTTGGCATCTTTAGAACAGGGCCGTTCTGCACTAGCTCACAGATTTGTTTTCCAAGTAGACAACAAAGCACTTCTGTAAGTCGAACTAGATAAGAACAAGAACGTCTGCTAAATGCCTCAAAATCTAAATGTAAATGTAAGTCTCTGTCAAAGGACTGATGAAAAGCCTGCAGCTCCTTCCAAAGCTCAGAGGATCGGCCTGCAGGTCAGTGAAAGTAGTTAAAACCCCAAGAGTGACAATGGAGAGGGCTGAAACCCAAATCCCTGTGGAATTTCTTGGTTTTTCCTGTCAAAAATGGCTTTGCATGAATGGTTTGTAAGTATGTCACGGCGTAATCCTCCTGCAGCTATTCCTTGATTTCCATTGGGGTTTTATGTATATGGACAGCCCGCATTCCATACTTTAAATTGAAACCAAAGTTGATATTAATGGTTGCGTTTTGCTGACTGCAGGACTAGCCCCTGGCTCCAGAGCTCAGCTCATGTGTGGTGAAATGGCTGGCTGGAAGCTGCTTTACAGCTCTGTACCCAAAAAGATAGTGGCTGGTTCCAACCCAGCTTGTGCGCTATGCAGAGAAACAGGCCAAGTGTGGATTTGACTGAGTAGATAATGGTAGTGCAAGCGGAGAAGAGAGCTTTTGCCGGACAGAAATCTGAATTTACTGCCCAATGTCAGAGCAAAAATGATTAGAGAGCATGCATATGGGAGACAGAGGGAGGAAAGAAAGCACATATAGGAGTCTATATTGTTAAAGTAAGCACTTTTAAACCATAGAAAGCATTATTCTTCCAAACTCACATTCCTTTGTGTTATATGATGTGATACAGTAACGTACAAGTGAAGGATTTGAAATTATTTGGAAAACTTTAGTTTAATTTTTTTCAAGAGAATAAAAGAGACTCATAACCTAGCTGCCACTACAAACTAAAATAATAATTAAAAAAAAAAAACATAATAGAAAGGTTTTTGCTTTCAGATACTGGCCAATATCATGATCTCAAATCATGCTTTTGCCGAGTTCACTTCATTGCGCTATCACTATTCATAGCACTCTAATAGCTTTACTAGTCATTATTATTCACAGTGCAAAATTTATTTCTTCTGATGTGTACACACTATGCATCGATTATTATTGATTCGGTGTCATTATTCTTCATACAGTATGCTATTAATGGTAACATATGTACAGAGTATATATCGTGCAGTGTGTTTAGACTGTGTTCTGTGAGTGTTTTCACATTCGTAAATCGCTTCTTCTTTCAGAGTACTTAATAAATTCTTCATATCAACCCACTCAAC
>JAFFST010052087.1:77855-81901 GCA_022414735.1 Noturus placidus
GTACTACTACTCCTACTACCACTACAATTACTACTATTACTACTACTACTATTACTACTACTACAATTACTACTATTACTGCTATTACTACTACTACAACTACTGTAGCTCCCTCCAGTAGTAAACATGTAGCACAAGGTCTTGTTTAGAAAACGGGGTCTTATTTCTCTAATGATGATCAACGCATTAACCATTGATTTCAACCCTTCAACATGTGAGAACTGAGTGGAAAGAAAGAAAAAATAAAAGGATACAACAAATAAAATGCATGTATGTATGTATGTATGTATGTCTTGACTTACAGTTTGTGTCGCTATAGTCACATGCTAGTTAACACAAGCTATTCACATAAAACATATCAAAGAAAACCATATACAACGAAACATTCCTCGTAGGCTGTCTTCTCTTAAGAGGGGCTAAATCTTAAAGTCCTGTTCCTTGTCTTCCTTCTCCTCAGGTAATATACGTCCAGATTTCTATTCTTATTATTTACTTAGCTTGGAGAGCTCTTGCCACGTTATAGTTTTTTGGCGCTTCGACTAAAGGTGTTGTGCCCTTTCAGGTACATGCGGAACACACGATCTGCGCTAATTAGTTCCGCCTCTGCAACCTCCCATTATTTCCAGGTAGGCCCCAAACAATGGCAACAAACTTAGCTTATAAACTGCGAGGCAGTTACACTCCCACCAAATCACAAGTGATTTCTTAGAATAGCTTAAAGAGACACACATACTGCATATAAACTGCACATAATATTTATTTGAAAATACTAAACAAATTTACCTATGGCTTAACTTAAGAACTGGTGAAAAGAGAGACTAGAGGATGCTGGAGTCTTCAGTCTGCAACAATGTAACTGTCTTATGGATAGACCTCTCCAGGGGAATAGGTTTAGAGATGCACTTTCCCTTTTTATCCAGACTTGAATCGCTGATAAGCAATTTGAGTCTTCTCACTCTTCTGTCCTTTCCTGGGTACACTTCAATGACTTTAGCTAACTTCCACTGGTTTCGTGGTGTAGCATCACCTTGCAAATTAACAATATCATTGACGTTAGCGTTTCTGCGGTCTTTAATCCACTTCTGTCTGTGTTGGAGATTTAGGAGGTTTTCCTTATTCCACCTTGTCCAAAAGTTGTTGAACAAGTGTTGAACTCTGCGACAATCTCTTGCGGAGGTACAGATCTTCCCTGACAAACTTTCCAGTGTTTGGTGTTCTTTTTGGTGTTCAAACAAACTTTTTGGTGTTCAGGGCTCTGGACTGGATGGATCGTTCAGATGATATGTGGTCAGAGGTCTGCTATTTACAACAGCCATGACTTCATATAGGAACGTTTGTAGTGAGGAGCAATCAAGTTGTCTGGCTGACTGTTCTAGAATGGACGTCAGGACACTTCTGATGGTGCGAATTTGTCTTTCCCAGACACCACCCATATGACTTGAAGCTGGGGTGTTCATGATAAACTCACATCTCAGTTTTTTAAGTTCTTCTTGATCCATCTCCTTTAATGCTTCAATAAACTCACGCCTAGCGCCGACAAAGTTTGTCCCTTGATCACACCTTATCTGCCGTACTGTTCCATGAATAGCGATGAATGAACGTAAAGCGTTGATGAAAGCGTCTGTGGTCAAGTCATCGAGCATTTCAATGTGTACTGCTCTGGAACCCATGCATGGTTCCCAAGTAGCAGTCCATAACGTTTAGCTCTTTTCTTCCTTCCTTGACGTAGAATGGCCCGAAGCAGTCCATTCCACAGTAAGTAAATGGAGGGGTTGTTTCCATTCACTCTTCTGGGAGGTTTGCCATCTGTTGTTGTTCAGTGCATCTTCAAACCTCCTGCACGTTGTGCACTTGTTTAATGTGGGATGACACTGCATTGCTGCATCCCAGGATCCATATGCCATTGGATCGGAGCTCATTGATGGTCATTCCCGGTCCTTGATGGTGCACTCTCTCATGATAGTGCTTGACGAGTAATGCTGACACGTGACTGTCTCTCGGGAGAACAGCTGGATGTTTCACATGTGGATGTAGAGCAGCGTGAGTTAAGCGGCCTCCCACTCTGAGGATACCTTGGTCATCCAGGAATGGACTTAACTTGTGTAATTTGTTGGCCTTGTCTTTGATTTGTGTGTCTTTATGACACTGGATGCACTGTATTTCTTGAGAGAGGGTTGCTTGTTGAACCATCTTGACTATGCTGAGCTCTGCTTCTCTCCTTTCCTCTAAACTGGTGCTTTCACAGGACTTTGGCTTGAGGCCTTTGGCGTCCTTTGCACGCCGCATTAGTCTGGCTATAGCTTTCACCATTCTTGACCAGTCGGAGAACCTTTGTAGGCGATCTAACAGTGACCTTATTTCCTTTGCCTGGGTGTCATGAGCCTGGGCCTTCTTGAGCTCCAGATCACTACTTGCAATCTCTCCCACCTTGACTACTATGCTGGGTAGCTCTTTCTGCCAAAGAAAGTCTGGGCCTGTAAACCAGTTAGAAGCTACAAGTTGTTCTGCTGTCAGACCTCTTGAGGCATGATCTGCTGGATTCTCTTCAGAAGCCACATACCTCCATTGTGCAGACTCTGTACTTTGCCCTATGAGATCCACACGGTTTGCTACGAACACATGAAATCTCCTGGCTTCATTATTGATGTATCCGAGGACAACCTTTGAATCTGTCCAGAAGAATTCTTGTAGGCAATCTATCTCCAGTTCTCCTTTGATCATGTCTGGACAGCTACAACTGCTGCTGACAACTGAAGTCTTGGAATGGTTGTAACCTTAACAGGGGCTACTCTTGACTTCCCCATTACCAAAGAGCAGTGCACTTCACCTGATGCACTGACTGCTCTGAAGTATGAACACTTGCCATAACCTGACACGCTGGCATCAGAGAAATGGTGGAGCTTGTAGTGTTGAACTTTTATGTTTGATATAATGTAGCGTCTCTGGATCTTCACACCAGCCAGGTTTTGCAGGTCTTGGAGCCAAAACTCGCACAGGGGTCGAAGGTCATCAGGTAAGATGTCATCCCAGCTGAGCTTGTCACAACACATCTGCTGCAGGATCTGCTTTCCTACCAGGATGAACGGTGCAACAAATCTTAGTGGATCATATACTGAAGCTACTGTGGACAAGACTCCTCTTCGGGTAAGTGGATTTTGTATTGTGGCTAGGACTTTCTTGCTGTTGGAGATGAACTTGTGCAGCCGGAGTTGGCCTGTAATGCAGAGCTCTCTTGCCTCCTTCACTAACTGGATAGCTTGGCTTTCAGACGCTAAACTTGACAAGCCATCATCAACGTAAAAGTTTTCTGGATGAACTTGATGGTGATTTCACTGAAGTGTACTTGTCCTTCGGCTGCGAGGTGCTTGAATCCATAGTTAGCGCAGCCAGGTGATGAAGCAGCACCAAACAAGTGGACTTTCATCCGATAGATGGATGGTTTGGCCTCAAGATTTCCATTCTCCCACTACAGGAATCTTAAGTAATCTTGGTCTTCTGCCTTAGCGTGGAACTGTTGGAACATGCGTTCTATATCACACATTATTTCCACTGGACCTCTCCGGAAACGACACAGAAATCCCACCAAGGTGTTTGTCAGCTCTTGACAAGTCAGGAGATGGTCATTTAAGGATGTCTCTTGAAATCTTGAGGAGCATTCGAAGACAACACGTATCTTCCCAGGCTTTTGGGGATGATACACCCCATGGTGTGGGATGTACCATGCTGGAGCTTTATTGATGTCTTCTTCTGGGACCCTTTCTCCGTCTCCACGTGTTATGATCTCATCCATGAAGGTCTTGTAGTCTTTGTAGTACAGTTTGTTTCCTTTCAGCTTCCATTCTAGGCATCTGAGATGGTGGATGGCGCACACCATGTTATTTGGTAGGTTGGGCCTTCCATTCTTGAATGGCAGTGGCATCTCACAATGACCATTGTCCTTGAGCTTTATGCCTCTTTCCATCTTTGACAGGAATCAGAGATCCTCTTGAGACATGTGTCCGTCCTCCAAAGACCTTTCGACAAAGTCAGATTCCAGTACCTTGATG
>JAFFST010052087.1:89184-112296 GCA_022414735.1 Noturus placidus
ACATTCACTATGATTTAGTTTTATGTTTATTAAGTTGCTAAAACAGACTTTCTGAATTTTTCTATGTTTTGGCAAAGCTCGGGGAACAGACACAGTCTATATAGTATGTATTATGGGTATTGGACTATGTATTGAATAATGTTTATGATTAGAGTTGTTATTGTTGTTGGAGGATATACTTACGGAAGGTAGTCACTTGGAGTGGAGCGCCTTGGCGATGTTGTCCGACAGTTTACAACTGTGTAACATGACCTTTTCTTTCAACAACACTTATTAAACTAATTAGGCATATCTGGGCACTGAAGCCACCAGTTGGTTAAGTTTAGCAAGTGGAATTTTTCCTCCTTCATCCATTATGCATTTCTTTAACTGCACAACTGTACGGGGCCTTTGTTGCCTTATTTTGCGCTTCTTAATGCACCACATGTCACGAATGTGGGATTGAGGCAGAAGCAGGCGCAGACTTGCATTTAATATTTATTGAAAACGAAGAACAAAAACAGCGAAACCAAGACACTAAGACTAATCAACATAAACACTATGGAATGAAACAAACACTATGGCATGAAACAAACACTATGGCATGAAACAAACACTAAGGCTACTATACATAAACACCGTGACACAGAGACGTGAGTCTAAACAACAAAAGACAAAAACTACGTGAAAACAAGGACTATATATGCACACACATTAGTACTCATTAACTACAACGTGAAACAGGTGCATGAAAACATGTGACTTCGGGTGAGCAGTGGCTGATGAGACATGGAGTGTACAAACAGACTTGGGTGGAGACAAGAACAAAAACAATCAAAGTCCACATGTTTAGAACTGTCATTGCTCTCTGCTGCCGGCAGAGCAAAGGTGCAGTGCCTACCCACAGCCACTAGGGGGCGCCATGGCCGGCAAAGGTGCAGTGCCTGCGTACAGCCACCAGGGGATAACCGTGACAGATCCCCCCAAGGGCGCTCCTCCAGGGGCGCCACGAAACACCCCCCCTGTTGGTGGGACTGGCCCCCTGGGCAGAATGTCCCAAGCAGAACCCGGGGACCAAGGCAGAGCGACGGCATCCTCGGTGGAACAGAGAGACTGAGCGACGGCATCCTTGGTGAAACAGGGAAACTGAGCGGCGTCCTCAGTTGAACAGTGAGGCTGAGCGGCGTCCTCAGTGGAACTGTGAGGCTGAGCGACGACTTCTGCAGAACAGGGGAATAGCGCAGCATACACTGCGGTGCAGGAGGGCAGAGCGCCATTCTCAGCTGATCAGGGGGACTGGGTGACGACCTCAGCGGAGCAAGGAGGATGTGCCGGAGCTTCGGAACTTGAGACTCGTCTTGCAGCCCGCGGGCCTGAGCAGTGGTTTGGAGCTCAGAGACCTGAGACATGATTTGGGGCTCATGGGCGTAAGGCATGACCTGGGGCACAAGGGCGTGAGGCGTGACTTGGGCACAAGGGCGTTAGCTGTGGTCTGGAGCTCGGATACCTGAGACGTGACCTAGGGCTCATGGGCGTGAGGCGTGACCTGGGGCTCAAGGGTGTGAGGCGTGACTTGGGCTCAAGGGCGTGAGGCATGACCTGGGGCTCATGGGCGTGAGGCATGACCTGGGGCTCAAGGGCATGAGGTTTGACTGGGCTCTTGGACGTAACTTGGCTCTTGGACGTGGACGTAACTTGGCTCTTGGATGTAACTTGGCTCGTGGACTTAACTTGGCTCACAGACGTAACTTGGCTTGTCGACATGCCTTGGCTCATGGACATAACCTCACTTGTGGACGTAACTTGGCTCGTGGACATGCCTTGGCTCTGGGGCCTGTATGTGGTTGTGCCTTGGCTCTGCTCCCAGGACGTGGACGTGCCTTGACTCTGCGGCCTGGACATGGACGAAACTTGGCTCCCGGGCTCGGACATGGACGAGACTTGGCTCCTGGGCTCGGACGAAGATGAGACTTGGCTCCCCGGCTCGTAAAAGGATGAAACTTGGCTCCCGGGCTCGGACGTGGACGTGATGCCCAGTACGGGAAAAACATGGTGTGAGGCGAGGCCTGCAGTGACTGTTCATATTGTGCCATCATGCGTTCGAGTTCATCCAGTCCCTGTAAACATCAGCGTCGTGTCTAGCCCATATTGCCTCAACTCCTCTGCTTCCGGCAGAGCAAAGGTGCAGTGCCTGCATCCGGACACAAGGGTGTACCATGACCAGCAACGGTGCAGTGCCTGCGTACAGCCACCAGGGGGGAACCGTGACAGTTCCCCCCCAAGGGCGCTCCTCCTGGAGCACCACGAAACAACCCCCTGTTGGCCGATCTGGCCCCCTGGGCAGAATGTCCCAAGCAGAACCTGGGGACCGAGGCTGAGTGACGGCGTCCTTGGTGGAACAGAGAAACTGAGCGACAGCGTCCTTGGCAGAACAGAGAAACTGAGCAACGGCGTCCTCGGTGGAACAGAGAGGCTGCACAATGGCATCCTCAGCGGAACAGAGAGGCTGAGCGGCGGCATCCTTGGCGGAACAAGGAAACTGAGCGGCATCCTCAGTTGAACAGTGAGGCTGAGCGGCGTCCTCAGTGGAACTGTGAGGCTGAGCGACGACCTCTGCAGAACAGGGGAACAGCGCAGCATATGCTGCGGTGCAGAAGGGCAGAGCACCATCCTCAGCTGAGCAGGGAAACTGGGAGATGACCTCAGTGGAGCAAGGAGGATGTGCTGGAGCTCCGGGGACTTGAGACTCATCTTGCAGCCCACAGGCCTGAGCAGTGGTCTGGAGCTCAGATGCCTGAGACATGACCTGGGGCTCATGGGCGTAAGGCATGACCTGGGGCACAAGGGCGTTAGGCGTGACTTGGGCACAAGGGCGTGAGCTGTGGTAGGGAGCTCGGATGCCTGAGACGTGACCTAGGGCTCATGGGCGTGAGGCGTGACCTGGGGCTCAAGGGCGTGAGGCGTGATTTGGGGCTCATGGTCGTGAGGCATGACCTGGGGCTCAAGGGTGTGAGGTTTGACTGGGCTCTTGGACGTAACTTGGCTCTTGGACATGGACGTAACTTGGCTCTTGGATGTAACTTAGCTCGTGGACGTAACCTGGCTCGTGGACGTAACTTGGCTCACGGATGTGCCTTGGCTCATGGACGTAACCTTGCTTGTGGACGTAACTTGGCTCGTGGACGTGCCTTAACTCTGGGGCCTAGATGTGGACGTGCCTTGGCTCTGCTGCCTGGAGGTGGACGTGCAATGGCTCTGCCCATATTGCCTCAACTCCTCAAGCTGTGCTGTCTGCCACTGTAGCTGTGCCACCGCTACGTTTATAAGGCTGGAACTTATATCAGAAACTTGACTTTCAGGCATGGGCACGGGTGAGACAGGGATTTCAGGCATGGGCACAGGCGAGACAGGGCTCTCAGGCATGGGCACGGGCAAGACAGGGCTCTCAGATGTTGACACGGGCGAGACAGGGCTCTCAGGCATGGACACAAATGAGACAGGGCTCTCAGGCGTGGGCAAGGGTGAGACAGGGCTCTCGAGCTTGGATTGCACGTGAGCAATGGGCGTATGTAGAATTTGCTTGTCCAGATGACCATGCTCTGGGTGGTTCTTCCCTTCATAATGCTCATGAAAAGGTAGGTCCGCCTTGGTCGCTACATTAGCTCCTTTCAACAGCTGGTTCAGGTTGTAGCCCTCCTCTGGTTCTCCGAACTCCTTCAAAAAAGCTGCCATAAATCGCCTACTGTTCTCAAGTTCTTGGGATTGGGTGGCTGCCAATTGTTGTGCCCAGCTGTGAGCTGGGCCAAAAAATTGGGACACCATGAACCTAACCCATTCGCCTTCTGTGGGCTTAGTGTCCAGCAAGCTTGAAAAATATTCCTGACAGTGTTTCAAAAAATAGTCAGGGTAGCCAAAAAAAAACGTCAAACCTGTCTGGAAGATCCACGAAATTTCCTGTGGAAATTGCATGGAATTCAACTCTGGGATGTTCCGGGGATTTCCAGGGTTTGCGTTTTCTCCTCCTTAGCGCTGCCTCCATGGGGATGTCTGCTGCTTCCAGGTACGGTCTTTTGTTCTGTCACGAATGTGGGAAGTGTGGGATGTGGCGGAAGCAGGCGCAGACTTGCGTTTTAATATTTATTGAAAACGAAGAACAAAAACAACGAAACAAAGACACTAAGACTAATCAACATAAACACTATGGCATAAAAAGAAACACTAAGGCTACTATACATAAACACCGTGACACAGAGAAGTGAGTCTAAACAATGAAAGACAAAGACTACCTGAAAACAAGGACTATATACACACACATAAGTGCTCATTAACCATACCATGAAACAGATGCATGAAAACACTTCAGGTGAGCAGTGGCTGATGGGACATGGAGTGTACAAACAGACTTGGGTGGAGACAAGAACAAAAACAAGAAAAGTCCACGTGTTTAGAACTGTCATTGCTCTCTGCTTCCAGCAGAGCAAAGGTGCAGTGCCTGCACCCGGCCACCAGGGTGCGACATGAACAGCATCGGTGCAGTGCCTGCCCACAGCCACCAGGGGGCGCCATGGCCGGCAAAGGTGCAGTGCCTGTGTACAGCCACCAGGGGGGAACCATGACACCACAGATTTTCAGTTGGAAACAGGTCAGGACTGCAGGCAGACCATGGTAGCACCTGCACTCTCTGCTTATGCAACCATGCGCTTGTAATCTAGGCAGAATGTTTGGTGTTGTCCTGCTCTGGATGGCAGCATATGTTGCTCCAAAATGGTCCTTTTACTCTGTGGCCCGGAGAACACAACGGCTGTTTTGTCTGATTCCACTGTGCTACTGTCCATCTCAGATGTGACCAAGCCCACCAAAGTAGGCGGTGCTTCTGGACAGTGTTGATGTATGGCTTCTGCGTTGCATAGTAAAGCCTTAACTTGTATCTGTGGGTGTAGTGGCGATTGGTGTTGTCCGACAAAGCTTTACCAAAGTATTCCCGAGCCCATGTCAGGACATCCATTACAGACTCATGGCAGTTTTTAAAACAGTGACGTCTGAACGATCAAAGATCATCCACATTCAGAAGTGGTTTCCGGTCTTGCCCTTTTCACATCGAGATTTGACCAGATTCTTTGAATCTTTTAATTATATTGTGCACTGAATAAGGCGAAATTCCCAAAATCCTACTGATTTGTCTTTGGGGAATGTTCTGCTCAAAGTCTTGGATTATTTGCTGATGCATCAGTTGGCAGATTGCCAAGCCTCGACCCATCCTTGCTCTTGAAGGTCTAGGCCTTTTTTGGAGGTTCCTTATATACTATGATTAGACAATTACCTCACCTGTTTCACATCATCTTCTTATTTCCACTTGTAACATCGCTATTATTCCTATATTGCCCCGTCCCAACTTTGTTGGAATGTGTTGCATGAATCAATTTAAACATAAATGTTTTCAAAAAACTATGCAGTTGATGATGTAAAACATCAAAGACATTGTCTTTATCCTTTTTTTTTTTGTTTAAATACAAGATAAAGTACATTTACAAATCATTTGTTTTTGTTTAATTAGCATTTTTCCAAACTGTCCAACTTTTTCGGAATTGGGTTTGTACTACTACTATTGCTAATACTTCTACTATTACTACTATGGCTACTACTACTACTATTACTACTACTACTACTACTACTACTACCTCTACTACTACTACTAATACTACTACTACTACTACTACTACTACTACTACTACTACTACTACTAATAATAATAATAATAATAATAATAAGGCAGCACGGTGGCTTAGTGGTTAGCACGTCTGCCTTACACCTCCAGGGTCCGGGGCTCGAGTCCTGCCAGGGCCATGTGTGGAGTTTGCATGTTCTCCCTGTGCGTTTCCTCCCCCAGTCTAAAGACATGCATGGTAGGCTGATTGGAGTGTCTAAAATGTCCGTAGTGTATGAATGGGTGTGTAAGCGTGTATGTGATTGTGCCCTGCGATGGACTGGCACCCTGTCCAGGGTGTACCCCGCCTTGAGCCCGATGCCTCCTGGGATAGGCTCCAGGTTCCCCGTGACCCTGAAAAAGGAGTAATCGGTAGAGGATGGATGGATGGATAATAATAATAATAATAATAATAATAATAATAATAATAATAATAATAATAATAATAATAATAAAATGTTTGACATCACAGGGAAAAAATGTGTGCAAATTTGTAAATGACTGCTGGCAAAACTGATTTTATATTTGACCTGAGCTTGGTTTAATAGCTTGTGTTGGCCAGTCTGGAAAATTGGCTGCAGATATATGGGATGATTTTTAAAAATATATTAATAATTTTAAAATCAATGGTGATTCTGCTGGGCTCAATACACTAGTGTAATCTTGTTATTCTGTATACTAATAATATTCATACTGAATGAGTCAACATTCCTAGCCAATTAACATGTATTCATACTATATAGTAAATATCTTGGCTGTCTATTTATTTTGTTTTTGGTCCTAGAGTCTGCCAGTGAGGAGGTTTATTCGGAGACCAGTTCAACTGATTCCTTTATTCCTTAATAGTTTTTAATCTATTGGAATGCAGCATGTTAGATGAAGCTGTTCCTCTATCAGTCCTAATTCCTCTGTGAGTTAGTCAGTTAATCAGGCTGGTAGCTCCTGCAGAAGTGGGAATGGCAGCTGCTAATGATCCATAAACACAGTGGAACAAATGGAGCACAGTGTAAAACCTAATTTGGCTCCTAAATCATCAGTGCTCTGTGTGACAGGCCCGCCGACTGTTAGCCAACATTCGAAAAGCGCGAGTGTACTGCCAGGGCCGAAGGCATTCGATGCATCTGGCCAAGCCCAACACTGGCATGATGCCAGTCCCGTTTGGAGCACTTGCATGCAGCGGCACCCATGGCAGCCTGGGTATGCAGGAGTCGAGACCTAAGTAAAGACACATGTATGTCACAAGCATGATCTGATGACTTCAATATCAAGTCTATTCACAGACAAGCAAGGTGGTGAATTAAGTGGGTTTATTGGGACAGGTTTAGAGGCTTCATGACTTTTTAAGGAAATCTAATGGAATATCCCTCAGTCATAATAAATGAGGATTATACAGCACACATAACAAACTGATTACCCAGTATCATGGGCATTCAGGTATGTAGTGGTGTACAGGTCAGGGCATCCAGAGGGTACATATCACACAGTTTGTTTACAAAATTGTGAGACATTCATGGATTGGAATTCTGAGATATCAAATGAAGAGGTATTGGTCACACTGTTTGAAATCATAGTTAGGCATTCAGATCCAGCATGGCTCATGGCTGCTATGTTAAATGAGTGAGACTGTCATCACCAAACTAAACTTAGTATGACATAAAGCACTACCCAAACCCTTCCCAAGTGTGTGTACTGTACAATTTCATGTTAGTGTTTGTGTTCTTGGCCATACACAGCCAATATCCAGACTATATATATATATATATATATATACAGTATATATATATATATACAGTATATACATATATGTGTGTGTGTGTGTGTGTGTGTGTGTGTTTGTTTATATTGAAATGTTTTTCACGTGTTCCGTGATTTTGGAGCAAATTTTTTGCTTGATGCTGTATTGTTGTTATTCCTGTAAGAAATTAGCGGTTGCGTGCAGCCCTGACGTCACAGGGGGACATCGGTAATGCAGTTACAGTGCTGTTTAATAGGAGCGATTTCCAACTGTATCACATCAGGGATAACAGAACAGTCACGTTATGCTGTGAGAACCTAAAAACAAACAAGCTAAAGCTGTTGTTCTTACTCTCTATTTTCCAGTGACATTAAATGTAGTATTAATGTGAAATCCATCTCCAAGTTGGACTTAAAGTTCCAGAATGCAGTTATACTGTACAATGCAGGTGCACAAAGACTTATCAGTTATCATTAGCTCTGAGATTTTATGAGATTATAAATACAGTTTGTGTCGATGAGGATTTTAGCATGAAATTTGAAGCTTTGAATCCTGATCTGTTGGAGCAAAAATGTACAGATGAGGAGGTGAGAGAGCTAGATAAGGACTAAAAGTACTTTTGCATCGCTCTCTTTAAGTAAAGATGAATTCTCATAGGCACCACCATCAGCAGGCGGTAGAAGAAATGTAGAAAACATTAACCAACAACAATAAACTAACCTGTCAGTGAAATAAATTTAAACCAGAAAAGTAGATTTTAAAATTGAATCATAAAATAAATCGTTTGCTAAATATTTTGCAAAATTCATGATAACGTATTGATTGTAAATATTAAATATGCAAGTCACACAGGGTTTTTTTTTTTTTTTTTCATTTTCGTTTATCACAGGCCATAAATTTCTCTCTCTCTCTCTCTCTCTCTCTCTCTCTCTCTCTCTCTCTCTCACACACACACACACACACTCACACACACATTTCTCCTTTATCCATGCATCTCTCTCCATACTTCACCATAAACTCCAGTGAGTAAATGTATAGCAGAATACTTGCTCCATCGTGGGTTGTGGGTTGTGTGCTAGTTGGCATATTTTAGGACAGATATACAGGGAGGCTTTTCAGTATGACCTGATACAGCTCCACCATAACAGAGTAAGGTCGTACAGTAGGACTCGGAGCAAAATGAATGGCTACAGGATCAGCCAGTTTTTTTTTTTTTTTTTTTTTTTTTTTAAGGATAATTCATCAAGCTGCTGATATATTAAGAAGGGCAGTTCATATGGAATGTACTGTTGGGAAATGAATAAATGCCATGCACACATCTCCTAACTCAGCAAGTCTTTTAGACTCTTATTCATTAAGGGCTGAGTCCTGATGAATGATCCAAGGAGCTTGTGCCTGGCAGAAACATGAAAACAGACTTGGCAAAAGCACCACAAATCCCACATCAGGCCTTTGAAAACCATAATTGTCAGTTACATTTTTCAGCCTTGTTTATTTCACAGTCTGGGGTTACAATTAAGGGAATTTGCCTTGCAATTAGTGTGTTAAAAATAATAAACCAGTTTACTTAAAATACATGCACTTTGTGCAACGATTTAAACTAGCAAATTGAAATTACAATGTTTGGTCATGTTGGATGAGATCTGTTAAAGTGTTTGAGTGATAGAACTGCATTTTCATGGATTAGGAGTAAATTGGAAAAACAACCCAATCCTGTTGGATGAAAGTTATATTCCATCAATCCAGAATCAGAACTTGTTTCTTTTTAGATTTGTGGTGGAATGAAGGCTGGTACAAAACCAGGGTCAACCATTTTCTCATATGTAACTGTGAAGAATGAGATGAAGATGATGATTCCGAAATCAGCAGTTGAAGAAGATAATGAAAGAAACCAGAGAGAAGATTAGCACAATGTCACTTCCTGTTACTGTTTGCAACTTCCTAGTTGTTCACAATATGTAAAAACAAAGTCTACTTGTGCTATATTGAGAGGCAGGTAGATGTAAGCATCGAGTCATGTCCAGATTGGTTATTTGCATAGATTTTTGGCCAATTTTTGAAGGCAGCATACACAGGCAGCATCCCATAATACTGTGAGGAGAATTTTTGTTTTATTTTCCCTAATGATACTTCATTCCATTTCACCTAAAACCTAATTTTAGGATCAGTGAATGTTACATCAACCTGTTTTTTTTTTTTTTTTTAATTTATGATAATGGATTTATCTTTGATGATATTTGCCATTATGATATTTTGATGATATTTATTTGATATTTGATTGTGTTTTCAGAATGTTGATCATGATTTAGAGTTACGCATAAATAAAGCAGATGTACAGATTCTGGCTTGTCTTAAACAGAAGAAGATGAGGAAGAAGAAAACCACTTCTTCCAACTGTTTTTACAGTTTTACAACATTGTCCCCATTTTAGAAGTTGTCCTTGATCTTGTTGATTCAATTGCGAGGAAATTGTGTACATATGCTGTTGTTGCCTTTCAGATGGACCCAGGCATCGATTGCCTCAGATGAGTCTCAGATGCTGAGGCCAATTAGTATCTGATAGGCTTAAAATAGTTCCCATGATAAAAAGAAATGACTTACTTAGATGAGGTGAGATGCCACAGCACGATCTTAAACTTGTGCTATAACCCCCTGACTGTCTGGACAAAGCAAACAGGCTGTTCATCTGCGTGGCGCTTTAATTGTCCTCGTCTGGATTGTAACTCGGCAGAATCTGTTCCTTCTTTTTCCCCTTAAACGTAACACATGTGCTTGGGGAAGGCGAGAGCGCACCACAAAGAATGGTTCGTCGTCCCACGCAATCCAGCCTGTCGTGCAGAGAAGCTCACGGAAAGCTCACTCGCATCAGAAATCTGCAGCTCAAGATTGCTGAAGGAAAATAGATGTTATTTATTGAACCCAGAGTAATGTCGTTAAGCAGTGGATTGAAATCCAACTGGTCTACATTTTGAACAGTATATACACTATATGCAATCATGTGTATATTAGCCTCTGTGTTGTCTTGTATGTTGCAACATATACAACAAATGTAACTGCAATATTTCATCCCACTGTATACAGTACATATCTATGGATGGGATGACAACAAAAATTGACTTGATCCTTGAAACAAGCACAGCAGGTCGTCATTTTGAAATGGCTGGCATTCAGCAGGCAGTGCAGCTCAGGGCAGCATACCAGCACTTTGGGCCTCCCACTGAGCACACTGCAGTTCTGAATGCTTTTATTAAACTTACAGCTCATGGAATGACAACTAAGATGTGCAGCCGGCTGACTGTGCTGCTTTTTCTCTCACCACCATCACCAAGCTCTCTTTCTTGGCATTCATCTTCCAGCCCTGAATTGCAGTAATAAGGTTTGATTTCTCACATGCATGCAGTTAGGGAATGTGGAGTCCAAATTCCAGCATATATTTAACCACTGCTAAAAATAGTAGGCCAACTGTAAAATGAAGAGATGAAGATAAGTGTACTGAAATGAGCATGCTGGACACCCCCTACCTTAGGTATTTAACACATTTAAGGATGGCATGACGTGCCAGTTTGCCAGCCTTAGCAAGGTCATAATTTATGAACCTCAGTGTAGTCAAGGGCCTCTGCTTCATGTGGAAGGGGCCTCTGTGTGTGTGTGTGTGTGTGTGTGTGTGTGTGTGTGTGTGTGTGTGTGTGTGTGTGTGTGTGTGAAATTGTGTGTATAAGTGACTAGTGTGGAGCACGGCCATTTAGTTTGCCATGTACCTATCTGATACTTGACGTCAACAGGTGAATTATGAAATCGGATCTTCAAGCCAAGTTTATAGTTACAGTGTCATTAACACAATGTGTCTTTTGTTAGAAAGGCAACAAGTACCAGAGTGTTCCGTCCTGATTTGGGGCTTGCTAATAACTATGTTCTTGCCACTGCACTGCTCTGCAATCACAGAGCAATTACAGAAGTAGACACTTCTGTCAATGCCATAATGGTAACATATTGAGATTGGCATCAGATGTGCAGCTTTTGGAGAGTAGAGATGGAGAGAAGAAGGAAAAATGTGAAAGCTGTAACATCTGACCACGTGTCCTTTTTTATATTTTGCAAGTGTTTTCCTATTGCCAATAGCAGAGAGAATAATATTGACATAGGTAATAGAATCTCAACTTGTCCCTTGGTATGGATAATTATAGTAACAATTGAACATTTTTACACCATGCTCGAATAAAAAACCCTTGCAATACGAGGATTAGTGCAGTATGATTTATAGTCAGTGGTTGACAAATTACTAGGCTGGGCACCTGGTTTAAGCAGATTTTATGCCTGGTTTATTTATTTTATTTATTTTTATTTTTTGTAGTTGCCCAGTAGGTAAGTAGGTTGAAGAATCAAGGAAATAACAAGCATCTTTTCAGAATGAGGGCCATGCAGGTACATGAAAACACTCATGAAACTGATGTAAAGCTGTTATATAACACTCCGGCAGACAGAATACACATTCACCTTGCAGTTAAACTTGTCAAGAGAAAATAAAAGATGTTAACCATACTCTAGTATTTTTTTTACTTGAGATATAATCAGAAAACACCGCAACTCATATCCAAAATGTGCCTTGGTGGCTTCTTGTCAAGGTTGCGAACAGAATGTCGAAATCTTTATCAGGAGTGGATAATGCTATGGCTACACAATCGACTCCTGTGCGTGAATTCATATACTTGTTTGTTTTCCTCAGTCTGTATTAATGTACTTAACTGGTTCACCGTAAGCTATTAAAGTATGCTAGCTACGACTTTTAAGCCTGGTCAGTAAGGTTTCCCAACATCCAAAAGATGGGACTGGACAAACATATTGAAGCTTCCACGTCCTCTGTGGGCTAGTTAATAAATGTGTCATTTGTCTACCCATTATAGCGCATAACTGTATAATGATGATAAAACAGAGGTTCTGGTTGTTGGCCATGACAGTTTCTAAGGATTTGCAAGTAGCTCTTGGTCATTATTTTTGGTTCGCAGTTAATCTTTTCAAATCTTGTTCAATCTTGTTTTTTTCCAGATAAATATTGCTAAAAATAGACATGTTTTGTGCTTTCAGGACACTTATAGAAGTATTTGTTACATCTCGCCTGAACTATTGTCATGCCTTATTTACTTGCATTGGTCAAGGCTCTTTGGCTCATCTTCAGATCAAAATATCAGATCATTTTCTTACAAAGACTAGACTTAAGGCCTCCCTTCCCTTCACTTCTTTATCAGGCTTTACATGGTGAAGCTCCTGAATATAGTTGTGAATTGTTAGCTCTGTGGGCAGGGGCAGGTCTTTGAGGTCTAGGGCTTTTTGGTTGTTCCAAGAAGAAGATTCAATCAAAGAAGGGAATGTTATTTTGCTTTACATGCCTTTGGACTTTGGAACGGTCTTCTCTTTGATATCAGACTCTCTGTTCTACCACATAAAACCCCTTTTATGATTTAACTTTTATCAATCACTATCACAAGTAGTGTGCTTGTGTGTTTTGTCATGTACATTTTTTTTTTGGTGTTTTCTTGTTTCTGTCTGTTGATGGTAATCTTGTGTGTCTTGTTATTTTTATGGTGTTTTTGTCTTCTTTTAGTTTTGATTGTATTATTTTCTTGTGGAGTATGTTGTAGTCTTCCACTTAGAAAAGTTTTACTTATTTTTTTTTTTTTTTTACTTACTAATAAATGTATAGTCAGTCCATGCGGGATTTCAAAGGGTTTCTGTGATTGCTGTGGCTAAAAATTCTTGATGTCAATCATTTTGTCAGAAGTTAGATGAAGCTAGCTCTTGTGAAACTCAATTTAACTTAATGGTTCAGTTTTTGAACCTGCGTATATATATATATATATATACGTATATAAGACAATTTCCAACTCGTCATCATAATTTACAGGAAAGTAGCGACACGCCTTCTTATGCAGGATGTTGGATCTTAAAGGTCCATATCATGTGTTTTATCTTATAGAACCTGCGGAACCACAGAGATTGGAGTTTCTTCCCTGACTACAGTATTATTTTATTTAATAAGGACTTCAGAAAGTCGTGCAAAAAACTTTCTTGTTCTGGCATAGAAATGACCATAGACATTTTACCCTGTTTCATGCATCTTTTTGGTTTGCCAGGGG
Source organism: Noturus placidus (assembly GCA_022414735.1). Lineage (NCBI taxonomy): Eukaryota > Metazoa > Chordata > Actinopteri > Siluriformes > Ictaluridae > Noturus > Noturus placidus. The sequence goes on from JAFFST010052087.1 coordinate 102,734, forward strand.
TTACCGCTCAGCAAACAAATACAATGTACTCAATGCCTTCTCATAATGTCCTTGAAAAAAAAACAAACAGATGATGATACTTTTTAGGAATGCCTTTAAATGCCAGCACACTGAGACAGACACTGTCATACTGCAATGATGAATCATTTTATTTTTCAGAGCTGGCTCATATTCTGGTTTTGGATGTGGGGAAAACCTCATCAATCATTACAATATGGATTGTTATTCACATGACAGATTACTCACATGATATCAGCCAGAGCAGTTGTGTGACAAACAGCAAAACATCTACAAATATCTGGACCTAAAATAAACTACTGTGTATTTGTATCAGTGCTGATCTATTGTTAAACAGTGGCACAAGGTGGTATTAGTAGCTCAACAGTTAAAGGTTTGGGCTCTAAGCAAAAATTTGTGAATACCTGTTGTTTCTTTTGCTGCTGCTTGTGGAATCTATTCTTTTTTAAAAGCTTTTTCTCCAGGTTCCCCTCACTAGTTAGATTATACTTACTGCATGTCAGCTACTTTATGGGTAGGGTCTGAGCCATGTTTCATCTGAGACATGCAGCTCTGTCACCACAACCACTGCTCATGCAATATCACAGGGTATCTGAAGATGTTTGAAGCAGTTGGTAAATGCCTCTTTCCATATACATCTAGTAAGCTTACAGACAGCATCAAAGGGTTATTGTCAAACTAATTGACAGGGGAGAAAGACAAAATACCATCCTTCCCACCCAGAGATTAGGACAAATTATGATCCGGAGGAATTATATTGGATGATCATATGCACCGGTGCATATTTTAAAAAAAATGTACAAGGAAACCCTGAGATTAAATACTAAAACAGCGATAGTTCAAAACAGAAGAAAGTGCAGTATATTATTGATCAAACAAACAAACTATATATATATATATATATATATATATATATATATATATATATATATATATATATATATAAAACTGTTTTGTAAGTCTTTCTTTAGAAAGTGTCTTAACTTTGAAATTGTAGCAGCCTACAGATTAGATTTTTCGCTTCATTAAGAATGCAAATTTATACATATTTTTATAAAAATTTAAGCATATAAACTGAGGAACATCTAGAACTGTATAACAGACATAACTATGGTAAAAAATTAATAATAATAATAATAATAATAATAATAATAATAATAATAATAATAATAATAATAATAATAAGAAGAAGAAGAAGAAGAAGAAGAAGAGAACAAGAAGTGATTACTATAAGACAGCCTCTGATCCCTCTGTGTCCACAGCCTAAGTTTTTCCGCCGCCCGTGTCATGCCACTGCGGGCCATCAAGGAGTGATGCTGCGGGGCACAGGGCACAAGGTAACAGGGCAAAAATCCGCTGCATCCATGTTGAGGTCTTACTTTCTGTCACAATTTCAAGGCGGATACAGATGCAAGTGCAAATAGATTTTAATTAAAAGCAAAACATAACACAAAACAAGACCATTGAATAGGCAGCAAAACACTAAGGCAAGGACTAAACATTAACCCAAGACCAAAATCACTCATGAAGTGTTTTATGGTTTTTGCAGATTGCCAAAATGCACTTATTGCTCGAACTATTCGATCTATCTATAGTTGGGTCAAGAACTGTGTTGAAGTCACCTGCTATAATGACTGGACAGATAGTAAGGTTTGAAATGGTGGAAAAAAGACTGAAATAAAGATGGGTCATCTGTGCTTGGACCATTTAGATTACCAATTGTAACTGGGCTATTATTACTTAAAATGTTTTTGATATTGAAACGTCCTTCGGGGTCTATATTGGTGGTTAAGAACAAATTACATTTTTTACTTATTAAAATGCATATTGCTCATTGTTTTGTGTTGTAGTGAGCCGAGAATAAATGATTGAACTTTGATGATTCTGATAGATGTGTTTCTTGGAGAAGGCATATGTCCACTTGTAGTTCATTTGAATGATTAAAAACTTTGATCTTCTTTGTCTGAGAACCAAATCCACGAATGTTCCAGATTAGAAAAGTGATAGATGACATGTGTATGTGAGGAAATGGAAAATAAACATAAATGTATGTCAATGTGTGAGCATGTTAGTACTGTATATGTATAAGTTTGAGTGTATAAATTTGTCCAGTGAGTACTGGGGAGTGGGGGAGTGGTGGTGTGTTTATAAGTTTATGATCATGGCAGTTATTGACTCAAAAATGGAAGCGAAGGGTTCAGAAAGGCCAGGGGGTAATGTCCTTATCACAATATAATTGTCTATCTATGTATAATTTGTCCAATGATGATTGCCTATTTTCCTTCATTGATCATCTGTTTTCAAATTGGGAAAAGCTGATTTCAATGTTCGAGAATGTCCTTTGGGTATTGCTCATTGAGTCCATAGTTAGTGCCTTTAAGTTGTCTGACTTGCCTCTGAACCAGCTCTTTTTGTTTCTAGTGTTTGAATTTTGTGATGATTGGTCATGGTTGATTGTTGTTGTTTTGAGATCTGACACCGTGCACTCTGTGAAAGCTGAACGTTTGACTGATTTCCCGGGGTCATCTGGAGTTTGTTCCGGGATGCCTGTGAAGACTAAATTGTCACTCATGGTGCACATTTGCAAGTCTAGAATGTTCTCTTTCATGGTTTTGTTTTCTACGACTATGGATGTGAGTTGAGTAGTAAGTGTGTGAATAGAGTGCTTAAAAAATAATTTTCTTTAGTGAGACTGTCTATCTGTTCAGCTGAATTCCAAGCTGAGCCACAGTTCCTGGAATTCCTTGTGTATCACTTCAATCAGTGTGATCTTGGCAACAAGTCCGGAAAGTTTCTTTTCATTTGAGAGCAGAATGTCGCTTACCTCTGTGCAGCACGGTGGTTTGGGTGATGTGGATGGAGTTATACTTGGGCTGGAGAGTGAATCAGGACAGGCCTCTTGGAGTTTAGAGTGGGATTACCTTTACTTTTTTGTTATCGTCTGGTTTGACCCTCTTCATGGTGCAGCAGAATTTGTTGTAGTGCGCGTCAATCAATTCCTGTGATCCAGGTTGTATAACGCTATGGTCCAGTTTTAAAATAAAAAAAAATGCGACAAGAAATAAGGAAAAAAGGCGAGAGAAAGTGAGGAAAAAATAAATATTTGACTGTTGATTTTAGAATTATTAGCGGTCTAGTAACCAGGAGTCGCCATCTTGGATCACGCACCAGGTCTCGTTGAGTCTTGCATTACTCAGCCATCCTCCTCCCACAATGGTTCACTTAGTCAATGATAAAACACATAGTTCCAGGCACACAGCTCTTGCAACCAACTCCACTCTACCTTTGATCATACCTCTGGGTCACAAGGGTGGCGTAATTAATGACATTAAACAAGTCTCATTCATATGGAACTGAGACTTAACAAAAATTAAATCTACTATCTACAATCATGACAGAGGTATATTTTAATAAATATTTAATTAATAAATATAACTATGCTTTTTGTAGAAGATCCTCCTGTATCAAAGCCATAGCAAATCAGCCATAACATTAATCTTACCTGCCTAATATTGTGTAAGTCCCTGTTCTGCCACCAAAATAGCTCTGATCTGTTGAGTCATGGACTCCACAAGACCTCTGAAGGTGTGCTGTGGTATCTTGCACCAAGATTTTAGCAGCAGATCCTTTAAGTCATGTATGTTGCGAGATGGGGCCTCCATGGATCTGACTTGTTTGTACAGCACATCCCACAGATGCTTAATTGGATTGAGATCTGGGGAATTTGGAGGCAAAATCATGTTCCTCAAACCATTCCAGAACAACGTTTGCAGTGAGGAAGGGAGCTTTATGTTGCTGAAATAGACAACTACCATTAGGGAATACTGCTGGAATGAGTTGGTGTACTTGGTCTGCAACATGAATGCCAGGTCCACATAAATGCCAGGACCCAAGGTATTCCAGCAGAACATCACCACAGAGCAACATGCTCTCTCAGCTGCCGGTTTGCCTTTTTCCCCATAGTGCACCCTGGTACATCCTGGTGCACTTCACATAGTGCATCCTGGTCTCTTCCCCAGGTAAGCAACGCATATGTACCCGGCTGTCCATATGATGTGAAAAAAAGCATGATTCCTCAGGCCAGGACACCTTCTTCCATTGCTCCCGGGTCCAGATCTGATGCTCATGTGTCCATTGTTGGTGCTTTTGGTGGTGGATAGGGGTCACTATGGCCACTCTGACCAGGCTGGGGCTATACAGCCCCATACACAGCAGGCTGTGATGCACTATGTTCTGACACTTTTCTATCATTGCCAGCATGAACTTTTTCAGCAATTTGTTCTACAGTATATCATCTGTTGGATCAAACCAGACGAGCTAGTTTTCGCTGCCCACACACATCAGTGAACATTTGGTGCCCATGACCCTGTCACCAGTAGGTAGGTACTAACCTCTGCACACTAGGAACATCCCCCAAGACGAATCACAATTTGCCACTTGTCAAAATCGCTCAGATCCCATTTTTCCTGCTTCCAAAACATCAATTTGAGAACTGACTTTTCACTTGCTCCCTAATATTTCTAAACCTTTGACAGGTGCCACTGTAATGAGATAATCAGTTCACTTCACCTGTCAGTGGATTTAATGTTATGGCTGATTAATGTTATGTGTCTGAGAGCCAACAGAGCTGTCTTTAAAACTTAACACTGTATGCTCTTGATTGTCATACACTTTTCAGAGTACAAGAAAATATATCAATACAGAATCAATATCAATATTTTTTACCCCAATAACATCCCCTCCCACCCCACCCATGTATGCTCTTTACAGCTGAAATGAGCTACATTTACAAAATAAGGACAGCAAATTGCACTAACAGCTACTGAACCAACTAAGTCAGAAGTAAGAGATTATTAGCTGCAGCAGTTCATTGATATCTTGCTGATTGTACAAATTAGGCCTTGTACTTATTTCCTTCTTTCAGTATCTCTTCCATTCAAATGTAATAAATGTAATGACTATAATATGGGGGGGGGGGGGGAATTGTGCTTTTTTAGAGTCTGGCACTGAGTATGGCATCACCTTGATTCTAATGGTACTGTAACTCAAACATTTCAAACCTTTCCAACATTTTGCACTTTCACATTGTTCAGTTACATTCTGTTTGACCTGAATTGACTTATAAAAGACCCAAAAAGAATGGCAAACTGGACAGATCCTTCAAAATTTAGATTATACCAGGCATCAAGAGTGGCAAGAGGTGTGTGTGGAAACTTCGCCAATTAGTTGTACAATACTTCAGAGGGTACTAATCTTCCATTGAAATCTGTGTTCAAAATGACTGAAGCCTGAACCTGTGCTGACAATCACATCTGTCGCTCATTTCCAGTCAGTTTAAAATGTTTAGGAAAGCAGGAAGTCTTATCATTTCACAGGTTTCCATGAGACCCCGTAATTCCAATTCCATTTTCCAATAGCACATTAAAGTATCTTTTTCACTGTGCCGTGAAAGAAGAGGTGACCTCATGGCTGATAAACATCAACTCACAATGCACTACCCATCAGCTACAGTACATAGCCATGAGAGCAGATGCTGGGCTTTACTACTGCTAGCCTCCCTTCTTCTCACCCAAAGCACGCACATGCCCTCAAATACTTGTAAACATGCACGCATGTGAAACTGGGAACGAGTCGTAGCTAGCATTCCTACAATCCTCACACTTGACAACGAGGCCATACTAATGTCATTCTTTTCTTTTTTAACAGAATAAGAGATTCAATATTTCAGAGTATATTGAAAAAAAAATCAGTTGTTCAGTAAATATAACAAAAACCAATCAGTGATGTTCACACAAAAAAGAAAATGACTACGTTTACATGGACAGCAGTAAGCTAATTATTGACCTTACTCTGATTAAGATAATAATGTGATTAAGGTGTGTAATGTGATTACACGAGTCACTTTTAGAATACTCCAGTCATGTTTCCGTTTAACATGTTTTAGAACATAATTAGATTAACAGCCCGCGTCATTATGTCACCGCGCCACGCCGTCCGACGTTTCAACATACGTGCTAATAGACAACTGCTTGAAGCCGTGGGCTGCGTCCTAAACCGCGTACTTACTGTCTATATAGTAGACGAGATACATGTATTTTCCCCACTACAGGCCTATAGTAGGAAAGTATGTGGTTTGGGACGAAGCCGAACTCTTTTGTTTGCCGTAAAATGTTGAGCACTGCCGTATGTGATCGTGTCCTGTTGCAAAATGTGGTGAAAACTCTCACACGACATTCATAATACGACATTCGTATTATGACACATCCATAATACGACTAAAACAGGAGTACTCTTTCTTAATTCAATTACTGCTTAATTCGAGTATGACCTTAATTAGATTAAGGTAAGTAAAAATTGCTGTTTACATGGTAGTTTCTTAATCAAAGTATGGTCTTAATTGGGTTAAGAGTGGATTATTGTTGTCCATGTAAACGCACTGAATGATTAGAATTGTTTTACTAGGAAAGTATGGGCTTTTCTAAATTATTTCATGTAAATATGCTCCTAAAACTTGGGGGCACAGTGGCTTAACGGCGGTCACATTTACCTCTTACATCCGTTCTCCATCCTGTGTGCTCGGCGCTTGCATAACCTCCCCATGCTTCTGGGGTTTCCTCTGCCTACTCTGGTTTCCTTTGCTAGTCCAAAGACATGTGTTTTAGGCTGTGTGTGTGTGATTGTTCCCTGTGATGGGATAGTACTCCATCCAGGGTGTTTCCTTGTCCCCCGAGTTCCTTAGGATTGGCTTCAGGCTCACCCACGACCCTGTGTAGGATAAGCAGTCTGGAAAATGAATGGATAGATGATAGAAATAGAAAAACATAGCATTCAAGGTATATAAGCATGTATCAATAGCAGTTAACAAATAAATTACAATTGACAAATAATAACAATAAGAGTAATAATATTTTTTAAAAAGTCTTCAAGCAAAAGCTATCCTAAAGAAATAAGTTTCGAGAGAAGATTTAAACACATTAAAAGACTGGGCTTCTCTAAGGTCAGATGATAATGAGTTCCACAGTTTTGGAGCACAAGAACAAAATTCCCTATCACCACATAGTACGTAAACGAGTCTGAGGGACAGTTAAAAGATCAGAATTGAAGGAATGAAGATCATGTTTTGGGGTAAACGTTCAGCAAATGGTGTTATTTCTTTAAACTGATTGGATTTTGAGCATTATGAATGGGTTGTTTTCAATAGTTCTAGTTTTGTGCTGGCTTTAAAGTCTAAGGCTATTGTATCATGAAATGATTTGAAAGTCAAGTGTTTGCGTCTTTGTGTTTCTCAGTCAAGTGTATGATTTACGGTACATGTTGTGTGCACAAGTCAATTAAGTAGCCATTTTGGGTTGTGTTAGTTTAGTCTTTATGAAGGCTGATGTGTGCACTTACTTCATCTGGTTGGAGCCCTTTAAGGTGTTAGTGACCATTAAGTAGTAATGATAACTTTTAAATAATGTGTACTTTGAGCTCCTTGCATAAAGTACAGAAGTAACATTTTCTTAAAAACACAAGAACAAAATTTTGAGCTGCTATGTAAACCATATTAACATTTTAGGTGTGCAAATTGATACCATGCTTTTCTTGAGTAAATCTCACTCCATTTTTTTTTCTTTTTTTCAGATAAAGACCATGGGAAAAGGGAAATCAAATAACATGCTTTAAGGATGCTTGGGCTTTAAAACCAGAACATTAGTAGAGACCATGAGAGCTGGCCCAGTGAGAGGGAGTTAGGTAACTCCAGAGTCCCTCACACACATACACACATACACACATGCAATGATGTAATGCCAGACATTTCTGATGAAGTATTCGCTTGTTGCAGGCTGAGAGGTCTATTTATACTTTATTCATTCGCTCCAGAAAGCATTCCATGTTTTGTTGATGGCTTTTTATAGCTCACTTGTACCAGCTTGTACCACTTTATGCTAATGGTTTTGGAAACGCTTCTTGCATGTCGGCCATGTGACAAAAGAGCAAACCTCCTGTTCCAAAATAAATCCCCTGTAACCCTGTGTACAATAAGCAGTACAGAAAATGGATGGATGGATGGATGGATGGATGGATCTTATGCTAAAAATCTACACTATGTTAATACATATTAATACATTTAATACAAATTTGTATTAATGAGTAGACATAATTTAAAAATGTATTTAACACATGATCTTTTAGAACATTTTTGACTGACCTTTTAAGGTGTGCTGAGTTGTGGTCTATATGAAAGTCATATGTTTGTAGAGACATTTCTCAATATGATTGACCGTACCATGGCCTTGCATAATACACCTCTTTCTGTCTTTCCTTATTTGGCCTTCTTTCAGATAAACCTGCTTACACAACATTTATTGAAGAACCAATTTGAAATTGATATTTCCAAATACTATATACATCTCTTAAACATAATGGCAGCTCTGGCAAAATTATTGGACCAGTGTTACATTCAATTATCTGTGAGTTTATGGTTTAAATATTTGTGAGAAATAAAAGGAATGAAGACAAGTCATAATCAACTTAGATCTTTTGTCTACAGATGTACCAATGTTGGTTTGGAAGTAATAATAAGACACTTTAATCTAACTGGCTTTCTTTGGTTTACAAAATACATAGTGGTAAGGTCACTGAATTTATTTTGCCCCCTGGTGGCTGTTGTCAAATAATTCACACTCTTTTTGTTGTACTCTATTAGCTTACATTTTAAGTTTGTTTCTGGGCTTTTCTCCTCACAAAAAAAGGCACTAATGTCTAATCCAATTGACAAAGGCGCAAAACCAAGTTGATGCATTGTCTCCATGTTAAATAGTGTTGAGCAAGTGCACAAGTGCAAATGTCTTATTTTGCTTGACCTGTTTTACTCTTAAAAATAGAAACCTATTGTTTGGGACAAACAATAAAATACCGCACTGCCACCCTAAAGTACATCTGCACTCAAAAAATGTGAATTTCAAATTCCTAACTCCTCTTGGATGGAGCCCGATGATACAGATTAGTATTTGGCTCACAGTGCTACATTCACAATTTTTCCACCTAAAACAGAGACTTTCTTAGTACTTCTGTATTAAAAAAAAATAAAATAAAATAAATAAAAAACTGGTTTTAAGAGCATTATGTATGAACTCAGTTTGACAAAATCTGACCATGGCTCATGGCTTTGGAGCTACAGTGCCTTGCGAAAGTATTCGCCCCCCTTGAACTCTTCGACCTTTTGCCATGTTTCAGGCCTCAAACATAAAGATATAAAACTGTAATTTTTTGTGAAGAATCAACAACAGGTGGGACACAATCATGAAGTGGAATGAATTTTATTGGATATTTCAAACTTTTTCAACAAATAAAAAACTGAAAAATTGGGCAAGCAAAATTATTCAGCCCTCTTTAGTTATTACTTTGTAGCGCCACCTTTTGCTGTGATTACAGCTGTAAGTCGCTTGGGGTATGTCTCTATCAGATTTGCACATCGAGAGACTGAAATTTTTGCCCATTCCTCCTTGCAAAACAGCTCGAGCTCAGTGAGGTTGGTGGAGAGCGTTTGTGAACAGCAGTTT
>JAFFST010052087.1:128033-145361 GCA_022414735.1 Noturus placidus
ACAAACATGCAAAGGAACAGGAAATGAGGAAGGGGGCAAGCACTTTTTCACACCACTGTATATATATTTAAAGACTGGAAGCCAGACTGCAAGCCAGGACTCTTTGCCCAAAATCAGTGTCTGACCTGACTAATGCTCTTGTGGCTGAATGATCACAAATCCTCACAGCCATGCTCCAAAATTTAATGGAAAGCCTTCCCAGAAGTGTGGAAATGAAAATAAATTAATCAAGCCTTTATCAACTCCTCTATGTAATGCTGCTGTAGCAGGTTTGGTACTTCTTCCAACATTGGGAATCAACAAACGCAAAATATTCACTTTGTCTAGATCGACCAACATTTAGAATGGTTTTTATTTCCTCAGCATATACACCTGAATATATCTATTGCATTCTAACTACCATGTAGCACTGATGTGTTATTTCTCTTCTGGCTTAAATTGATCCTTTCTCATCATTTGCAGTGTACCCCTGGCAAACAATTATGGAATTTGAGATTTTTTTTTTATTTTATTTTGGGGCGAATAAACAAATCACAGATAAGACACAAAACAATTTTTGTTCAATAGCTGAACACTCTGTCTTCATAAAACTTACCTCAAACAAATTAAATAAATTTATTTTAATTAACGGCATATTTGTTTGCCAAATCAAGGGGAAAAAATATGGAATTATTAACAAAAAAATCACAATTAGTACTTTATTGCTCCTCCTTGGGCTTTTATTTCCTTTGAGGCATAAACCTCACAAAATAAAAACAATATTCTCCATCAAGCTTGTTCCAACTTTCTGGAATAGTGGTTGACAGATCAGGTTTTTAAAAATTTCCACCATAAATTTGAATCAGATTGAGATCCGGACTGGTCATTGAGTCGATCTGCCTTTCCTGAAGAAACACTTTAATACTTTTTGCTCTGTGGAAAGATGCATTATCCTGAAAAATGACTTCATCATCACCAAATCTATTTTCTATCGATGGAATGAGAAAAATGTCCAAAATTTCAACATACACATGCGTACTGACTTTTCAAGGTCTTCACTGGTGCTTTAGCTGACATGAAACCCCAAATCATAAATAAGTGGGAAATTGTATTGTTTCTTCAGGCAGTCATCTTTCTATGTTTCATTAAGATGGCACCAGACAACAGTTCCTGCATCATCTCCTCAGCTAATGAAGATTTATGAATCATCACTGAATATCATTTTCATTCAATGATTCACACTTCATGATTGTTTCTCTTTAACCTGGTTTTCATTTGGCTTTTCTATACGTAAATCCCATTTCATTCAGCGAATTTCTTACAGTTCTGTCACAAACATTGACTGCTGTTTCCACTGACAGTTTTTCATATGTTGTGTTGTGCATTTTCTATTTTTAAGGCATATTGCTTTTGTTTTCTATCTTTGACGCTTGCCATCTTCCTCCATCGACCCGTACATTTTCCTTTTATAACTTTCACTTGTTTTTTTATACTTGCACCAATTTTTAGACAAAACTGACTGGGAACAACCGACATCTTTTGCCACACTCTGTGTCAGAGTTCCTGTTGGGGCCATGTTTCCTTTCAATTAGCCAAGTCCAACAGCTTGGTAAAGTACTTAAAAGCACTCTCTCGGAACTTCAGACTAATTAGCATTGCTAGATTTGTGCTGGTATTTTTGTTAGAAATGCAAATTACAAGGTGATTCCATAATTTTTTTCCTCAACATTGAGTGATTCCATATTGTTTTCCTCTACTTGATGTACGGTGCGTACGGCGGATTAGTGGTTAGCACGTTAGCCTCACACCAACATTCCCACTGTTGCTCTGTGTGTTCTCCCCGTGCTGCGGGGGTTTCCTCCGGGTAATCCGGTTTCCTCCCCCAGTCCAAAGACATGCATGGTAGGCTGATTGGCATGTCCAAAGTGTCCGTAGTGTATGAATGGGTGTGAGTGTGTATGTCATTGTGCCCTGCGATGGATTGGCTCCCTGTCCAGGGTGTACCCCCCCTCGTGCCCAATGCTCCCTGAGATAGGCTCCAGGTTCCCCTTGACCCTGAAGGAAGGATAAGCGGTATGGAAGATGGATGGATGGATGGATGGATGTTTGAGGTATGTTTCATGAAACATACTTCAGCTATTAAATAAAAATTGTTTTGTATTATATCTGTGATTTGTTTATTTGTTGTGAAGTAAAAAAGCCGAGTGAACATTCTATAAGTGTGGTGATTCCATAATTTTTCTCTGGGGGATTATTAATAAATGTTTCATGTTAGCCAATAATGCAGTGCAGAGGTCTACCTGTCACTAGAAAGTTTCATAAACTTCAATAATACTGTAGGGGCAGCTGTGACTCAGGTGGTAGAGTGGGACTTCCATTAATCGTCGGGTTGGCGGCTTGATTCCTGGCCCACTTGACTCCACATGCCAAAGTATCCTTGAGCAAGGCACTGAACCCAAGTTGCTCCCGAAGGCAAGCTAGCGCCTTGCATGGTAGAGCTACTGCCATTGTTGTGGGAGTGTGTGTATAAATTTAAAACAGTGTAAAGAACTTAGTAGAACCGCTAAGGTTAAAAAGTGTTATATAAAAACAGTCCATTTACCATTAAATAATGATACTTGAGTGATCAAGGTTGTATGAACAGATGAAGACATTTCCTCAAACGATTTTGTACAGGCCATGTTAAACACAATCAAGCTTGGGAAGGCTAACCCCGTGGTGAAAGAAGGAGCAGGATTTTTCACACAGAGCTCAGATGAGCGTACCATGTGACCCGTGTAAGGATGGCGTCACCCACAGTGCCAGAACCTCAGACAGGAAACTGCAGAGGAACTTGCTGTTCTCCACACAGATAGGTTACTGTGGTTAACAATGTCCCCACTGGCCCTGCACAACAGCCAGGGACTTGCGAGAGAGACGTGCACAAAACCCAGTGCTCTTTCCAGGCCTCCTTTTGTCTCCCTATGAATAATCTCCAGTCCTGTGAGGTAATCAAGCCTCTTAGACGAAGCACTCTCACAAAGCTTGTCATTTATCCCTATTAGCAATGCTGTTACCTCATTTCTTGGTTAACTCAAATTGCATGGAAAAGGAACAAGTCAGCATGGTCGAAGGCTTGCCAACAGACTGAATTAGCTGTACAGCGGCACATTATGACTGCGGCAATTACGGTTGGTTAAGCTGCATAGATGCACATTGTGTGCCTCCCTCGTGGTCTGGCGAACAGTGGGAAAGGCAAATAGTGGACGATGAGGTCATGATTATGCAAACGCACATTTATGGGATACGACACAAACTGCTAACCCATGCACCATAACTTGCACACACAATTACGCTGGCACATGCACAAACATACGCACACACACCACACACACAGTCAATCAACGTAAGTACCAGTTTTGAAGACTGAAGTGTTCCCTGTCGTCATGTTTGCTCAGTGTAAACAGGACATGGTGGGAGTCAGTGAGTGTTTATGTTGCTATAAATCTGCTACAGTATCAGAGTTGCCTTGTTTTAAAATGAAGGTGTATAAATGATCAAAGCAACTAAAGTTTGGGCTGAAAAGGATACTCTGCCAGACAATCTACAATCACTAATAATAAGGAGGATTAAAGCAATGACAACACCAAAACTGAAATTTGTTCAACTTTTCCCTTACCAAAAATGTCATAGATCAGCTAAAGAATGCAGTTTGCTTGTTTTCGTTTGTAATTGGAGCTACAAAGCTGATGTTGCTAACAGGTAAGTGAAGCTAATAGCTAGCTCATGAGCATTGTTCAAACGTGGTCATTCCAATGTTCCCAGCATTCTATGTTCCCTGGTTCAATATTGTGCTAACAAACATTAAGTAAACGTTTCCAAAGGTTTTATGTAGTCAGGACTCATTTTCCAGGGTCCTATTAACTTTATTACCTTTTGTCTTCAAGCACCAAATACACATTCAAATGAACAACAATATAGCCTACATTAGTTAAAATCCATCCTTAATCCACACTTGAAATTTATGAAAGGTTTGAACTCAGAAAATGAACTAGGTTAATAGACGCTGAACCCCTTATTTGAGCTGCTCTTAAAATAGAGTTCAAGTCCATGCATGAACAATAGTGAAATGTATGCACTAAAATGAAGAAATGCCATGCTGTAGCCTATAAAACACAGTAAACGGTCATAAAAGGAACAAACTGTTAAGTATGAACATGTCCCAGTTCTCACGTATGCGGAAGCCTAACTCCAGCTTTAAATCACAATGTGTTCATTATGTGCCATATAAATCTGAGGAACATAGGGCCCTGGGAGTGTAGATACACTCCCTGTGCAAACTGCATGTGTAGATCATCACACACTCACCCCATCAGTTCTCTCACTAGCAATGCTTATGTAATAAATATATATATATATATATATATATATATATATATATGCCATTACTGTGGTGTTCCACTATGTTACACTGGTGGGTTTACTTTAGTTGTCAGCAGTATTACCTTGTATGTAAGGAGAACTTTGCATGCATTTTATTTTTGGCTACAATATTCTTTTAAATAATTACATATTTTACCTTTTACCTATTTTACAAAACAGCCAGGTACTCAAGCTTATTTTAAGAAGACAAAATATTTGATCATTGCCAATTTTACTCATTGCAAGAGACAAGTGTACCACTAGAGGGAGGTACACTACCTGATTGTGACATTTCCACATACTGTAGGAGTAAGAGGAAGCCCTGCAGTGAAAGACCTCTTCAAGCCTCAATTATGTTTTTCAACCACAGTCTTGATGAAAATGTATTCATTGAATATTAAGCCACTATCTTCAACAGGCACTCCATCTTTTTAATTCTTTCATTCGTCTTTAGTAAGTGCTTGCTCTTGGTCATAGTCAGGGTGAATCCAGAGTCTATCCCGGGAACACTGAAAGTGTAGTGGAAATACCCTGGATGGGATGCCAGTGTATTTCAGTTTGCCATGCACACACATTCACACTCCCAGTGACACTTGAGAGTATTTGGCAATTTGAGTTGCCAATCCTCAGACCCTGTATTTGCAGAGGTATCATTATGCTAACATTTGAGATATTAGCATTAAAGCTATTTAGCCTTAGCTAATGTTTTCAAAGGATTCACCATTAGTTTGACATTCCTTTCGTTCATAAATCTTGCTTGTACTCAATATATTTTACAGCATGTGTTGACTATCTGTCATTAATGCTGACTGGTTTTGGCAGTTCTCACTGCAAATGGCCATCTGAGAACCTACAATATCCTAGAAATTTTAATAATATGCACACTGGGCAACCTAAAATATTAAAAATTCAGAAAGAAGTCTGTAAATCTCAGAAATTGTTATAATGTGCCTCCTAGCGTGAAGAGAAATGGCATTTGACAGTTTGTGGGGCTAAAGTTGAATATCTGCCAACCAAAGAGCATGGTAAAGTAAGGCTTTTTTTAATGTTGCCTTTGCAACAGCTGACTCTCTCAGCTGACTTTCTCATCTGTCTCATCGCATCATCATGCAGGAAAGGCTTGATTAATATTGTATGCAGCTTCTAGAACAAACAGAAATATTAACAGTGAGAATCACATTGCTATGTGACTGAACACATATTATGTATACTGCTTTCATATTACATGTATTCATGAAGATTAGTTGACTATAATAATGTAAATAATAATGATAATAATCATAATGATTCAAATCTAGTACATTTTCTCATCATCAGGACATAAGAAAAGTTGTTTTCTCGTGATCTTGACTTAATTTTCCTGCCTGCTGGACATCCATCGTCACGAAATCAATGGGGGTTTTGAATGGGTTTTTTGTTTAAATGCCTGAAATAAGGTCTGTGGTTAACACAAGCTCAATATATTTATACTACGACATAAAATACATCAGTAATACCACACTCAGGAATTTTAAAAAAGCTTTTATGTGTCTTGAAAAAGACAATAGACAACAAGTGGCTAAACGGTACTACAGAGGTTGTCGGGGACATTAAACGTCATCACGTCAAACAGGAAATCTCTTCTACTACAGCCTCATTGTGTTTATACTCACACTCTTACAACTCAAACTGCCCATCGTGTAGCTTATCTATTTATAGTATTTTCCGATTGTATTGTTTTTTTTAAATAAAGATTGAAAGAGTTGTCAGAAGCGTAGCGGTGGTGACGCTGTAGTCATGTGACCATGGTGTAGTTCGTTTATAGCCTAACATTAGCTTTTTACTTCTGGAGATTGTACAGGCTTCAAAATCTTTTATTTTATTTTATCTTAATGAATGAAACATGTAAGGATCATAAACTTTTGTTGGTCACATAGTTTATTTTCTACAGTAATCCAAAAGCCAATAGAAAAAAAACTATTGGCTTTTTGTCGAGGGAACCAGGGTGATTTGAACTTCCGGGGTGGCCTTCAACAATACCTCATCCCTGCAGGATCGACGATTTCCACATTAGTGTCTGACACGTGAGAAGGGGACACACACCCCTCTCTCTTAATGTGGAGATAAAGTCCATCTCTACAGCGGGCGATTATTACATTTATGATGGCGAAGATGCCAACGTGCATGTAACACCAGTCCCATTCACAAAGCACCAGAGTGTCTAACAATAAAACTACATTGTGAGAAAACAGCTTTTGTTATGTCAAGATAACGAGAAAACAACAAAGAAAAAAATTAATAATGCATGGCCGTTTAGGGTTTCCGTAGTAAACAGCATGACTAAGTAACATATTGTTCTTCCTCTAACTGCTTGCAATAAAATATTTCTTTCAGAGAGGTCGCTAAATCCCTAAAAACCATAAATTCAAAATACCATCTCATGGGGGGGATGATTATCAGGTCCCACAGGTTTATCCTCTATGCTATCACCTCAGGCAGTGGTCATGGACTCAGCTGTCTGCTTACCTTTCCAGATAAGATAAGAGCTCTGCTGCTGTGATGTCCTGTAGTGTGACAGTTTGGCTGCTTCTAGATATACAGTATATGCTTCTAAAGATATTTAGTGATATACCGTGTATATTAAAACTGAATAATAGTGTCATAAAGTGGAGAAATGACAGCACTGCTGTAGGTCTTTATATATGGAATAGCAAGATTCTTTAGGTATACCTATGCAGATTGACAAGATAGACTATTTTAAAAAAAAACAGATACCAGATGAAAATGAGACTAACTGCATTACTACCTCATTTTAAAATATTACTCAATATGCAAGTGTTATTCTTTTAAAGAATAAGGTTCTGTGTTTTTTTAGGTTGGAACAAAAATTTTCCACACATTCCAAGAGCAAGACGTGAACAAAATCCACCTGGAGAAAAGCCCACTAACATAAGTGGAATAGGACGTGGTACACAAAAAGAGCATTAGCTTCTGATACATGGAGGAACTGCTTATTATTATGTATTTCTAGCTAAGAGAACTTGCTAATAAAATTCTACTTAATAAGCTAACAAGCTAGTGCCAGTTAGTGGTTTGCAAAGACTAACATGATGTCTATTATCACTCACAAATAACAACTAGCTAGCTAGTAAACTGGATAAATAACATGTCTGGCTAGACAACCAACATCCATTCAAACAGAATAACACTGCCTCTTTACTTTACTTTACATCAATTCAGTAACCTTGTCTTACATGTGTCTGTTTTATCTCTTTAACAATGTTATTGTGGAGCGCTATGAATTGTTTGTCCAGCAGGGGGCTCACACTCCTCCTGTTTCCCATCGCCTTGCTCACAGCAGCAGCTAAACACAACGTCATGATACTCTACACACAGAAACCGAACAGCACGGTGTCCTGGTGTCCTGACTAATCTTATAACAGATTTATGGTGATAAAATAATTCATTTGTTTCATGTCAGATAAGTCAATTTCCAATCCACTAGCAGAGAGGAACACCAGTGTACTGTTAGAAAAGGTAAAGACACAAGGGTTGCAACTTCAATGTGCAAAGCTACTTCAGTAGAATAAGGCTGCGGAGCAATTTATTGTTATATCACATTTAAATCCATGCTTTTTAATCCATCTTGCATATTAATAAGTTTAGACATTTAGTAATTAGGACATGGAATTTGAACAATATACAGTACTAAATGCATGGATGAATATGATTCACAACTGGCAACCACTTCTTCTAAGTTGCGATTTGATTTTTGTACCTTGGTGAGTTGTCTTTTATTTCATTTCATAGCATTGGTGGCTTTTTGGCTTTTGTTATGGTGTAATCTCAGTCACTGACTCCTAAATTTAAAAGCAGAGGAGACATGTCAGCATGGAAATTGTGTTTTCTTTAAGGGCAAACACTTGCAAAATGTGTTGACAGTTTTGCATATGAAGCCTGAGACGAGGACAGACGAACTTCACCCACTGAGAATCAGACCATATGTTTATATTTAGAAACAATGATAAGCTATCAACATGGATTCTCTTATGACATGATTGACAGATGGATTTTTAAAAAAATGATTATTATTTTAGAGTTTGCTTTGGTCAGATTTCATTATCAGTGTGTAAGATTATAAAATAAACTGTTTTTATATGAACGCAATCATGCCACATTTTATTTGCAAAGATGATATATTTTATTAGCCCCATAGATCTCTTTGATATGAAATAAAGCATCAAATATAATATTGTATGGAATATAACACATAAAGGGTGACTTAACATGCTCAACTACACAAGACTAAGACTGACTGCTCTTGTAGACCTTTTTCACGAAGAGTTTTAGTGAAACCTACAGTTACCTAGCTCAGTAAGTGCTGTAAATTTTTTTTTTTTTCAGCGAGGGAAACGAAAGCTGTCAACAGTGTGACATCGTCAGTGCATGATTAACCAGTCCAGATATATAACAAGGAACCTTAAATGAGTGAAGTCGATAGATGCTGAAACCCATGCCTCTCGCCCAGGTGTAATCTGCAGGCTGGATAGCAAAGCGGTGTTTCGGCTGAACTATTCCTGTCTCACACATTCCTCCCACCTGATAACACACACACTACCAGCTGGCTAGGCACTCGCTTGAGCTATCTCTTATCCACAGACACTTTCTCTGGGTCTCAGTGTGTGAGTGTGTAGTTGTCTTGACCATGGTCAGTTATCTTTAAACATTTAGACACATTGTTTTATTTATAGTTTCCATATTGGTTAATGAAAATGAATGTACTGAATGTATTAAAGGTGCCGTTTGTACTGGATAAAATTGTATAACAGTCCTAATTTCGAACAAAACCACAAATATATTGTTCTCATCAGTTAATTGATTTAGGTTTACAGTGCATGTGCACTATTCCATGATGGAAACTAACATCTCATCCAGCTGTAACAGAGCTTCTCACCACTGCCCATATTCCATAAAAGGCTAATCATGAAGCAGGAGTATAATTTTATTAGAGGGTTGGGGGAAGGCCTCTCTGTTTTATGTGCAATTGCAAATCACTACACATGCAGCAGATGGCTCTAAAATGTACAAATTGTTCTTTTTAAATTTATGAAGCTATATTCTACATCACCTAGTAGACAGTATAAGCTCTACTGGTACATCAGTCCAGTGTCTCAAACTGCATTATTTTTTCATGTTATATATTTAATGGTGTGGGATTGGTTTTCCCCTTCATTTGGTTACTACCCCCTTATGGGAATGAGAGATAGGGGGTACATTTACATGACAACAATGTACTAAAAATTGAGAAGGATTTTCCTTTGTGTTTGTAAAACAGACGATGACGTTGTCAAAATTTCCCTGTTCACATGGATCTGCAAAAATGACTAAAAACGCTGTATTATGCATGCCAGGTCAGTAGTTGGCAATGTCACAAAGAAGCCTGCGCACATAAGCATTCACGTCAACGTGTCTGCCATGTTGATCTGGGCAAGATTGCCCTGTGAACAATAAAGGGTTGTGTTTTTTTCTGGATAAAAAGAACAATAACCTTTAAATTTCTCAAACGAATCAATGGTTTACGAACTACGTGGAGAACAAAAATAGTTATTTCTGCAGGAACTTAGAATCTTGATAGTTAGACTTGGAAAATTATTCATTGTCATAAAGAATTGTGAAAACTCACGTTGTCAAGCATAGATTTGGCTTTATTTTCTTGGTTAATAAATACTGAGTCATCCCTAATGTAATATAAAGTAATGTACATGAAATGTGAAAAAAGGTTTTTTTTCATTATGGAAATAGGTTTTTCTGTTTTCAACCCCATCTTTTAGCTTTTCTTGTGCTCAGGTCAGATTTCTGTTAACAAAGCTCGTTCATTTTTAAATTCTGAAAAAAAAAATCTAAATATTGAGTCAGTCGGTACGTTTACATGGACAACAATAATCTTATATTAACCCGATCATAAAAAACAGCAATTATTGATGACCTTAATCCGACTAAAGTCATACTCGAAGTAAACACAAATCGAATTAAGACGTGTGGAGTATTCCTGTTTTAGTCACATTATGGAAGTGCGTTACAGAAATGTACACACATTTAATCACACTATAAACGTCGTGTGGGAGTTTTAAATGCATTTTGCTAAAGGGCACGCACACACACGGCAGTGCTCAACCGTTTAACGGTAAACAAGAGAGCACGGCTGCGTCCGAAACTGCGTACTTACTTGCTATATAGTAGAAGAAATACACATGTATCAGCTACTGTATAGTTGGAGAAATACACGTATATCAGCTATTATATAGTAGGAAAAATACACGTATATCAGCTACTATATAGTAGGAGAAATACACGTATATCAGCTACTATATAGTAGGAGAAATACACATATATCAGCTACTATATAGTAGGCGAAATGCACCTATATCAGCTACTATATAGTAGGAGAAATACACGTATATAAGCTACTGTATAGCAGGAGAAATAGACGCATATCAGCTACTTTATAGCAAGAGAAATACACATATATCAGCTACTATACAGTAGGAGAAATACACGTATATCTGCTACTGTATAGTAGGAGAAATACACGTATATAAGTAAGAACACGGTTTGGTACGCAGCCCACGGCTTCCAGCAATCATCTATTTGCACGAATAGCATGACAAATAATTAACTGCACTTGATGCTTTCATAAAATTAAAAATAAAAGCAACTCATGTAAACACCTTAATAACAATATTGTCTTATTCAGAATAAGGTCAATTAGATTACTGCTCTCCATGTAAACGTAATCACTGGCAGTCAGTTTGCTTTCTATATTTTATTACCAATAAAAGGATAAAGATATACTCAAAACAGACTATTACAAAGATAATTATAAGATTTTGAATTTCGCGTATGCAAAAAATGCATCTCCGCTGGTTGTAGCAGTGATGCAGTAATAATGCAGTATAATTAGTAACTGTGTATTTAAATGCTTGAGCAGGAAGCATTAGAATGTAGGCTTTGTCAGACCTGCCCCTCTTCCTGTTCCCAATGGTATGATAGCTGAGGTAGGTGGCTGTTGGTTATGGGCAGTATCGCTTGTTTTGTGGTTATAGTAAGTAATTGCTTGCTTTTTTTAATTTTTGTAGTTGTTGCTGTAGCCGTTATGGTCAAGTCTCCTGTGAGTTCTGTCGGAAAACCATTCCACAGAACTACATATAACTAATGTTATACAGTATATCTAACTACCTGGTGTGTTCACGCTGAGAAATATTATTTATTATTATTATTATTTATCAATTTGTATAGCGCTTTTTACAATGGTACATTGTCTCAAAGCAGCTTTACAGAAATATCATTTTTACATTTACAAGCGACTTACTAATGAGACCACATTCACACACCAATGGTAGCAGAGCTGCCATGCAAGGTGCTAGCTTGCCATTGGGGGCAACTTAGGGTTCAGTGTCTTGCCCAAGGACACTTCGGCATGGGATCACCCGGGCCGGGATTCGAACCGCCAACCCCACGGTTGGTGGATTAGTGGACAACCCGCTCTACCGACTATGAACAAGTATAGTAAACAGTAGATGATGGGCTATATTTGCTGAACAAATGAGGAGTGAAGCAACAGATACAGACAAACACTCATGTGTGAACCTGTCCCCTCATGCAATAAAATCCAATACAGAATCCAAAATCAAAATGAGGGCAAAGGTCAAACACAGAATTTCATAAATAGACCAGACATCCAAAAAATAGGCAAACCAAGCAAATAGCAATCGAGCAATTCCAATGGCATTTACCGTCAAAACTTGACATATAAATTCTCACAGAATGTATTTATTGTCAGTATATTGAAGCACCTTTTTATATTTTCCTAACCCCCTGACAATAGAGTCCAGCCATCAGAAAAATATCAGTCTATACACGTTTTCTGTGTCATGGACATGACAAAAAAGGGGCATGATTTTTTGGGACACCACATACATAGGAATTCTGTGAAATAAAATGCACAAACCAGATGTATTAATACAGAACATATGGAGAAGGGTTGGCTCTCCATAGAACATGATTTATTTTATTAAAATTTTTGTTTTCGCATTTATGAAGAAAACCCATTGTTTTGGACGTAACATCTCTCGACATGTGACGGTTCAGAAAACAGCACTGACTATGGAAAAGCAAATAAAATACTTTTTAAAAAACTTTAACATAGACCTCTAGTGGGTATTTAAACCACCAAACTTTGACCTCTGACTCATCATTATGGGAAGGCTGCACATTTAGTTCTGGATATGGATTATTTTAGCCTGCGTTCATAGTTTTGCTGATGCTGTGTAACCAGCATGGCATTGTTCAAGACCATGAATTTGGTCTGTGCATAAGACCACTAAAGATACAGAACTGCATGATAGATCAGCAGCTATATTAAATATTTATCATATCGGAGTTCAAATCGCCGGTTTTCCCAACAATCCAAAGACATACAGGTCAGGTGAATTTGAGACATTAAATTGCCTGTAAGTGTGAGTGTGAGCGTGTATGTCTGTGTTTTATCCCTGTGATGGACTGGCCATATGTCCAGGGTGCATCCCTGTCTACAGCACAAGGCGCAGGAATCCAGCATCACCGTGATCCTACATAGGACATGCAGTGTGGAGAATGGATGGATGGATAGATGGATTAACAGGGGCGTAACCCGGCCTGGGCATTAGGGGCTGAAGCCTCAAATTTTTTTTTTCCCTTTAGCCCCGAACAATTATCAATTATTAACTGAACTGTAAAAATTTTTATTTTGTATCTTCAGTGAACAGAGGCGAGACCAATCATACAAAGTCTTCAGGAAAATACATAGAAATACTCCTGTCTTATTGGCTGACTTCTCTAAATTCTGCCACACACTAGCTCACACAGTCAGTTAGTGTCAGGGGAAAGTGGATATGGGTGACAGTACATCCTCTTTTTCCCGGACATGGCCTCTTTTTTGAACCTTAAAAAAGCCAGGCTTTCTAAATTTGCGAAAATGTCCGGGATTCCACTTTACTTTCAATATGATATGCTACTACTCTCAGCAAATGAGCGAAGGTGAAGCGCTGTTGTGTACGGCACCAAACGGTTGACAAAAGCAGCTAATGACAGCTGTCCTGAGTTGAACAATGCCCATGGCCATATAATGTAATATTTTTAATTTAATGTTATTGTAATGCTTCATATTCCATGGTCATTCAAATGTGTAAATGATGGTAGAAGGTACACTTGTGGCATCTAATATTTAATTTTATACCATAGACATTAAAAAGAATGTAGAAAAACTGTAAAATGTGGGAAGAGTGAAGCGTCTGTAATGCATTATTATGGATGTTCAGAGCAAAGAAAGGAATTGAGCTGTTGATCAAAATTAGCATGGGCATAATATTGTTTTGTTCAGAAAGTTTTGTTATTTATATTAGTATTTATTATATGATATAAAATTTATATTGAAGACATTGCAGACTTGACACAGCACTTCCTAAATATAGCAAATGTTTTAACAGTCTGTTTTTATTGACTTGCGTAAGAAATTCAACATCTGTTGATGCTGCAGATTTCCAGGGTCCTGGGTTCAATTACTTGTGGTGTTCTCCACTCCCAAAATCATGCTGGTAGCTTATTTGGAGACCCTAAATCGCCTAATCAATATGTGTACCTGGTGCCTTTCAATGCGCTTACTTCCATCTAGGGTGTATTCCTGCCTTATAACCAGTGTTCCAAGGTTCTGCTCCGAATCCTCCACCAACCTGACCAGGATAAAGCAGTTACTAGATGTGAATGACTGACTGAATGAACGAATGATACCAGAAATCCATCAAATATTACATAAATTTGATCTGAAATCTTCTAGTATATAGTGGGCGGCTGTGGCTCAGGTAGTATAGTGGGTTGTCCACTAATCGTAGGGTTGGCGGTTCGATTCCCAGCTCGGATGACTCCACATGCCGAAGTGTCCTTGGGCAAGACACTGAACCCCAAGTTGCTCCCGATGGCAAGTTAGCGCCTTGCATGGCAGCTCTGCTACCATTGGTGTGTGAATGAGACACAGTGTAAAGTGCTATATAAGTGCACCATTTACCATTTTAGTACAATAGTACATATATTTTATACCTTAATAAACATTTCAAGACATCTATTATATAGCCCTGTTCCTCAATTCCATTTGCACAATGCATATTGGTGTTTCCCCTCTTCCACCTCATCTGACACATCTTCTCAGCTCATTAACAGGGTCTTTATGAGTTGAGCAGAAAAAAAACACAGAAATATCCAGTGTTATTGGACTTCAGGATCAGGACAGAGAAACAGTGCATAAGCTGCTAGAATGAAGTGTGAATGTGAAGCATTTCATGTCTGATTTTCACCCTATGCATCTCTTCACTTTCCAAGCCATTTCACACAGAATAAACTGTGAAAGTAGGTCATGAGGAAAGCAGCTGTGAAGTAGGGAAGATGGCAGTGTATGCACAAGTCAATTTTCCTACTCCACTCTAATGTAGTTAGCAAGCACCAGCACATTGTCATCACTCACTTTTGGCCATACATTTTTCTCTTTTTCACAAAATCATTTCTTCACAATGATTAATAAGGCAAGTAATTTATTTCTTTCCTTTCTCTCTGATTACCTGTGAATGAAAGGGAAGGACATGAACATTCTGTAATTCCAGGACAATTGTTGCTGATTATTTCTAAATTGTAGTGGTTACTCCACAGAGTTGCTGGGCTTACTGGGAGGAGCTGGCAATCACAGAGGGCCTCAGAGTATAACCACTTCTCCTCTAATTCAAAAGGAGCCAGTTGAGATGTTTCTAGAACCTGACAAGGATGCTCCCTGGTTGGCTCTCAGTAGAGTGAGATACTGGAACTGGGTCAGCTGAAGCCAGAGGGTGCTGGCAAGAGTTATGGGTTTTGACGTCTGTGTCTAAGAGCCACAGAGGGAGAATGACGTCCACTGTATTACTCTATAACAAGAGCCACACCAATATCTTTAATACACATTCTAAATTCTATTCTATTCTAAATGCTCCAAGATACAGAAAGTCAGAACTGGAGTGTTAATAAAGTAAACTATTCAGCCTTGAAGGCTCATTGCACACCCACAATGTGTGCACTGTATACCACAGCCTACGTGTCGCTCTGTCTACAGTTTCTTTCAAGCTGTTGCCATGGAGAGACAAGATATCAAAGACTAAATCTGAATCCCATGCAAGGAAGATGTGCCTTTAGAAAAGTTAAGATAAATACTGTAAATACAGGTTTGGATCCTGACAGTTTAAATTCTTTTAATCCTTAAAAGTACTGAAGCTTCTTTAACTTTGAAAGCCCACCACATTTTACTCTACATTAGCAATGAAAATTGGATGTTCTTTTTAGCCAACATTGAGCAGTCTTGCAGGGACAGGTGTGATCTCTAACAAGAATACACATCTAGAAGCACTACTGAAAATTTTTGACTTGAGGTTATGGTGAAATGTAGCAAGTAACCAAAGGTTGGAAATTCAATTTCCAAGCCAATCCAATGCTGTGTGAAAGTGGAGCTCAACAACAAAACCATATCATAAATGCATGCCAGAATGACTGAATTGTCATTAAAAGGATATGTGGAGAAATTACTACATGAAGTAAAAACAAATGTCTTTTGGCAAGGCAAGAACGGTTCAGTTGAACATTTACCAATCTTGCAGGAAGGAGTTGACTCCTCCGGTCATAAAAAGTGCACAGACTGGAAATTGGGGCATGTTTTAGAGGTAAAGTCTGTACTGATGTTTTTGTTTGTTTACACCACAATTCACTCCCATGTTTTTAAAAGTCTGTCGCAAGATGTGGACTCTTGTTAGAAATCCCGTCTGGACTGGCAACACTAATCCTTGAGTATAATGTGTAATACTGTATATAAAGTCATCAGTGATGTAAGGCAGCACATGGTCTTGGCATTCATTTATTTAATCTCCCCAATCTTATCATGTGATAAGGAGATTCAGCTCAAGTTCCCTCCATGCAACTTTCCTCCCATGGGGAAATCAAGATACTGTAACCTACATTTTGGGGGCTGCAATCAGCAACTGACTAAACATTGCAACTTGCTTAATGCAGGTTATTAAGAATATGCATTAAGCGTTTCAAATCGATGTCATACTAAAATCTTCACAATTGTGCATGTGACGTCATTAAAACATAATTGACACACACTGGGCTTAATTGTGCCCGATGCTCCCTGGGATAGGCTACAGGTTCCCCCCATGACCCTGAAAAGGAGTAAGCGGTTGAAGATGGATGGATGGATGGATGGATGGATGGATGGATGGATGGATGATGGATGGATGGATGGATGGATGGATGGATGGATGGGCTTAATGCTGGATGCAGAAATCATGAAAATGTAGGGAAAAGGTTTGGATCCTTGTTGTTGTTCTGAGGGTGTGTAAATTTAAACATAATTAGACAAACTACTAAAATCCTCAATTGATTGGCTTCAAATTGTAAAAGGTTACTGCACTTATATACAGTGCTTTCCACTAATATTGGCACCCTTGGTAAATATGAACAAAGAAGGCTGTGAAAAATTGTCTTTATTATTTAACTGTTTGATCTTTTGTTAAAAGAATTCACAAAAAAAATCTCTGCTGACATAATATCAAACAATTGCAAACACAAAATATTTTTATCCAAAAACATATCTTTGTTAAATATACAGTGGTGTGAAAAAGTGTTTGCCCCCTTCCTCATTTCCTGTTCGTTTGCATGTTTGTCACACTTAAGTGTTTCGGAACATCAAACCAATTTAAACAATAGTCAAGGGCAACACAAGTAAACACAAAATGCAATTTGTAAATGAAGGTGTTTATTAATAAAGGTGAAAAAAAAATCCAAACCATCATGGCCCTGTGTGAAAAAGTGATTGCCCCCCTTACTATAACTGTGGTTGTCCACACCTGAGTTTAATTTCTC